>JAUTBZ010130571.1:26452-38691 GCA_032361785.1 Lepetodrilus galriftensis
TCGATCCGTGCGTCATATTAGTGTTATGAAATCCATACTACAAATTTTAATCCTTATGTTTATATCCTCCATAGGTGCACAAAGTTTCGCCAACCAAATCTGGGGAGGACGTTTCGTCGTCTCTGCGGAAGAATTCGTGGAGATGAAAGATCCTTCCATTCTTATCATTGATGCACGTGTATCCAAAAAGTACAAAAAGGGTCACCCCAAAGGTGCAATCTCATTGCAATGGACCACCTTTTCAAAATCCTCAAAACCGGACAAAGGGGATTTACTTCCTCTTAGTCAAATTGCAGAAAAACTTGGGGAAATCGGTGTGTCATCTGAACGACCTATCGTAGTAATCGACGACGCCAAAAAAGGATGGGGAGAGTCTGGTCGAATCGCTTGGATGCTTCATGAACTTGGACATACTGATGTCGCGGTGATTGATGGAGGAGTCCAGGCTTTGAAAAAAACCTCTTTTCCGATGGAAAAGAAAAAATCTCCCTTAACAAAGACAACTTTTAAACTCAGACCAGCTAAAACATGGGCGATGTCTATTGATGAGGTTGCAAGTGCGATCAAATCAAAAATCGCAATTATTGATTCTAGAGAACGTCGTGAATACAAAGGGTGGACTCCTTACGGAGAATCACGTGGCGGACATGTACCTGGATCCAAACACGTTTTTTATCGCGACTTAGTTGATAAAAACGGACTTTTGAAGGAGGAAAAAGCCATCATCGCTTTATTTGCAGAACGCGAAATAAAAAAGACAACCCCTGTGGTTGCATACTGTACCGGTGGAATTCGATCAGCATGGATGGTCGTAATTCTACGCCATCTTGGTTATGAAGCGTACAATTACGCAGGATCGATGTGGCAGTGGTCTTCACGCGATGAAAAAAAATATCCTCTAGAAAAAAATCTCAACCCTTTTACCTACTAAGAATCGTGAAGAATATAAAAGTACAGAACTTGGTTCACAATACTATTTCCGGTACACTTTTTATGATTCTATCCTTTTGATAAAGGCTTATTTATGAATGAACGAAGCAAAAGATTCCTCGTTTTCGCCCTCTTGGGTTCTGTCTTTTTTTGGTCGGGATTTGCCCACATTAACGCGCCTCATCATCCAGGCCTAAAAGACGGCGCCCTCAAGAAAGCCCTACGGAAAGCTCGTACTCATGAAACCTTAAGTTATACCAAGGCTCGTTCCCTTCTTTACACAAAAGTGGACGGAAACGGCAAAAAGGCAAAGGGGAGATTTACTGGCGAAACCATCACCTACCTTTGGCAGCCCCTTCCTCATGTCGGAAATGTGGGACATGTTTGGCCACGCACCCGTCTTCCCAAAGAAGCCGTGAGCGACCTCCATCATCTTTTCCCTGTAATTCCTGAGGCGAATATAGCTCGCAACGCGTTGAAGTTTGGAAACGTTATGGTCCCAGCATGGAGCCGTGGTGGTTCGAAAACAGGAGTAAGCAAAAAAGGGAGAGTCGTTTTCCAAGTTCGTTCTGACTTTCAAGGAGATGTGGCAAGAGCCATGTTTTACATCTCCACCATGTATGATCTCCCCATCGATGCAAAAGAAGAAGCGATACTTCGTCAATGGCATAAATCCGATAAGGTGAGTGCTCTAGAGAAACGTCGCAATGCACTCATCGCCGGATTTCAAAAATCAACAAACCCCTTTATTAATAACCCCAATCTTGTCCAACGCATTTCAGATTTCTAAGCCTTCAAAAACGATCTCCATAAAGTGGCTTAGCCTAACTTTACAAGTAAGCTTGAGGGGCCTATTAGCGATGTTCCCTCACCTGTGTATAAGTGAGGAATAGGTAAGTCCATGTTTTTACGGATCTCACAACACACTATTTTTCCAATGGAAGTCCGCAACTTTCCATGTCTCGTGATATTCATTCTTGTCACCCTTTTTAGTCTCCAAACCTTCGCCCAAGTGAATGTACAAGACTGCAATAGCGACATCACCTTTTGTTCTCTTGGCCTATCTTCCACTTCTTCCACCACAACGGCATTGGGCGCAGGTCTATTACTCTCTGTGCTTTTGAGAAAAGGTTCGAACCAAAGCTTTGTGCAATTTCTCGAGTTAAACCACACGCGTTTAGCCGCGAATTTCGCAATGGGAGGGGGTCTTGCTTTAGATGATTTCCGATTATTTTTTAATGTTCCCGATCGAAAACATAAAAGCTTCGATCTCATAATGCGCAAAAACCGAATGGGATTGAGAAAGTGGATACGATACACTTTAGACCAACCCAAAACCGTAAACCAGTTTATCATATGGATGCAAGATATTCTTGTAAGAGAAGATCTGCTTTCAAGACAAAGAGAAACCTAATGAGTACTTTTGAAATACGTATCGAGACACTTGAGTACCTCAATGATGATCTCATTCACCTTGTTCTTAAACGTGTTGATCAAGAATCGATGTCGGTAAAAGCGGGCCAGTTTTTCATGATTTTTTTTGATGGTGAGGATGGACCCGATTTTAATCGTTCCTATTCTCTAGCCAATTCCGTCGAAGGAATATGTGATTCTTTTGAGTTCGTTATCGCCCTAGCTAAAGGCGGGAGAAGCGCCCCCAGAGTCCGACGATGGAAACCCGGTGAGGTATTGACGGCAAGTGGTCCACATGGCCGATTCAGAATAAGAAAAACGGATAAAAATATCGTTGCCCTTGCTACAGGTACAGGTATCGCTCCCTTTCGATCAATGAAATCGGATTTCATTGAGAAGGCAAAAAGAGGAGATAAAATCGTATTAATTCATGGTGCACGAAAAAAAAATGAGGCCACTTATGCTGAGGAATTTATTTCCTTGGACGAAAGCCAAGATAATTTTCATTATCGTTTATGTTTATCGCAAGAGGAAGATGAAAAGCACACCTACGGCCGCGTCCAAGTTGAAATCCAAAAATTGGAACTCGACGAAGACACCACCTATTTTCTTTGTGGGAATCCGAATATGGTCGACGAGGTCAAAGCCTATCTCATAGAAAAAGGAATTCATCGCCGATCGATCCGCACCGAATCCTACGTTTCTCCGAACTAGTTTTATTGGGCGCTTTTCGTGCTCTGGGGACAAAAACACAAAGCTTTTCATGCAAAGGTTGACCACTTTGATTGTGTTCGATAGTTAAGGGCCAATCGTGATTTGAGAAGCTAAATCATTGCGATGAGTACTTTTGTTTAGGAACTCCGATGGACAATAATTTCGAAAATAAACTCCGTTATATTGTCGTCGAAGGCCCTATCGGCGTGGGTAAAACCACACTCGTTACAAAACTCGCCAAATCTCAAAACGCAAAAACAGTTTTCGAAATTTTTGAAGAAAATCCTTTCCTTGCTGACTTCTATTCTGATCGCGATCGCTATGCCTTCCAAACCGAAATGTTTTTTCTTTTAAGCCGGTATAAGCAGCAAGAAGTATTTGCCCAAGACGATCTTTTTCGTAAAATGTCCGTTAGCGATTACATCTTCACAAAATCACGATTGTTTGCAAGCCTCACCCTCACCGACCATGAACTTGTTTTATACGATAGAATGTATTCGATTCTATCCACTCAAGTACCCAAACCTGATTGCGTAATTTATCTGGACGCTCCCCTTGAAGTGCTGTTAACGCGCATCCGAAAACGCGGAAGAGATTACGAAAAAAATATGGACCACGAGTACCTCGATCGTCTCCGAGTCCTTTACGGACAATTCTTCCAACACTACGACGAAACCCCAATGCTGCGCGTAGATACGCGTGACATCGATTTCACCTCAGACGAAAGTGCGATCCAAAGCGTACTCATCCAGGCGAACGAAGCCGTAAAAAACTTCCGCGAATAATATCTTTGTTTACTATTCAACATTAAAACTCCTCATTATTTAGATGCCTAAAAAGAGCTACCTTTTTAGTACATCTCGAATCTGTTTTCGATTTTTCCAAATTTAGCAACCCAATCAAGGTCGCCGCAGCGGGAACCCAAAGGACGCATTTTTGTTTCTTTCTTTGTCTTTCCCATTCCCCTCCTAGTAAAAGCCCCAGAACATGGCGGGTCCGCAAAAATGTTTCCAAACAATAAAAAGAACAATAAGGCCCTTTGCTATTCCTGGGACTTTAATCATATTAAGACTCTTAAAGTTCTTTTAATTTAGGATTAAACATGCGCCTTTTTTTTCGGCTCTCTGTCATCATTTTTTCTCTTTCTCTCCTCACTTGTAGCTCCGACGATAGCGAGAATGTGGACGCTGGGCGCATTCAACCGAAAGATATGTCGACCACAGATTTTGGAAATCGAAAAGACACAGGAAATAACGCTCACTTGACAAAAGACGTAGGTGAGGACCTCTCCAAAGATCTGAAGGACGTGAGTGATATGAACGATACAAGCACCAAACCTAAGGATATTTTCATTGTAGATTTCGATACCAATATCGGAAAATTTGCGGTTGAAGTCCATCGTGAGTGGGCTCCTAAAGGCGCAGAACATTTTAAAGAGCTCGTAGAAGCGAAGTTCTATAATGGGCAAAAATTCTTTCGTGTGGTGCCTAAGTTCATTACCCAATGGGGGATAAATGGAGACCCCGACCTCAATGCGATGTGGAGTACAAAACCTTTTGCCGACGATCCTGTTATCGAATCGAACCTCCGTGCTACGATCACTTTTGCCTCACAAACCACTAAAAATAGCCGTACCACTCAACTTTTTGTTAATACCGCGGATAATGCTTTTCTTGATCAATCAGGCTTCGCCCCCTTTGGAAAAGTTATTAGCGGAATGGAAGTAGTCGATGCGATCAATGCCGAATATGGCGAACAGCCTCAACAGGCAAGGATACAGGCTGAAGGTAATGCATACCTCGATACTAACTTCCCAAATCTGACAACCATTAAAAGCGCTACTCTTCGTTAGAAATACAGCCCATAATAGTTCTTGAATAATCTTCGGGTTTTGAGGATTCTTGTCTCAACCCTGGATCATCGATGTTAAAACTCACACACATATTTGTCGTCTTTTTTACCATGTTTTCAACTCTTGGCTGTTCTTTGGCCCCCAGCGAATATGTTTGTGAACCCGGAACCTCAGAAAAGGGAAGGGTTTGCCAAGAAGGTATTTGGAAGGCTAATGATGTAGGTTCCTTTTCCGATATTCCAGACCAAAGCACAAATAATACTACCCCAAGGTGTGGTGATGGAATCGTTAACGGTTCTGAAGAATGTGACGGATCCTCATTAAATAATGCTACCTGTGAGAAAAGAAAATTCGTCGGAGGTACCCTAAGCTGTAACTCTTTATGCCAATTCGATACCTCAAATTGCGAGGCCCCCCCAACATGTGGAAACAAGGTCATCGATACCAATGAAGAGTGCGATACCAAGCTTCCGATTGAAACGACCTGCGAAGACAGGGGTTTTGATGAAGGCATGATAAGTTGTAATAAGGCGTGTCAATTTGATACTTCGAAATGCAGCAAATGTGGAAACGGTATAAAAGAAGAGGGTGAGGAATGTGATGGGGAGGTTCCCAGCCAGCTTACCTGCCAAACCGAGGGAGAAAACTCCTTAGGAGGAAAACTTAAATGCGACTCAAGTTGTAAGATCGATAAAACCCAGTGTTCTGAATGTGGAAACAGTATCAAAGAAGACGGGGAAGAATGCGATGGGGACGATTTAGATGAAATGGATTGCAGTTCGGTCAAGGGAATTGGGAATTTTGGGACTCTAAAGTGCAATAAAGCCTGTCAATTTGTTGATGTTCAATGTGGTCTTCAATTCACAGAGATCCATGTTTCGAAGTCTCATTCATGCGCTTTAAAAAGCGATCAGAGCATACATTGTTGGGGAGATAATACACACGACAGAGTCACGGGTAACCCGACCTACCCCATTCCTCCTAAAGCACTTAGTATCTCTATTGAAGAAGACCATGGATGCGCTGTCACCCCCTTAGCGAACGGAAAACCTGGGCCCATTAAATGTTGGGGACGCAATCACAAAGATCAATTGGACGCTCCTGGCGGAAACTTCGCCTCCGTGAGTGTGGGCGTCGGATATTCATGCGCGATTGTGGACTCCACTTCGGATATTGTTTGTTGGGGGGTACACAGAACAGATCTTACTTTAGGCAAATTTTTTATGATCGATGCCGGTCATAATCATATGTGTGGGATGCGGATCGATTCCAAACTTCGATGTTGGAGTACACAGAACGGAAGATGGAGTTCTGAAAAATCGGATATCCGAACAGTATCTGCGGGTAAAGGGTTTACATGTGCAATTAAAATGAACGACACAATCAAATGTCAAGGAGCCGAAAAACACGGACAACAATCTTCGCCGCCCGGTTCTTTCCACAAAATATCTTCAGGATATTTTCACGCTTGTGCGATAAACCACATCAACAAAGCCGAATGTTGGGGTTGGAATAAGAAGGGGCAAACTGATGTTCTCGATTTCGAATATTCAGACCTGAGCGCAGGTTACAAACATACTTGTGGAATCAAGAAAAGTGACGGCTCCATAGTTTGTTGGGGCGACTCCACTATTTTCGCGGGAAAACCTACCCTTTAAACCCACAAGTTTAATTATTTCTTGATTAAAGAGTCAAACTCACGAAAATAGAAGTTCATCTTTTAAGGATACGAAAGTGAAATTCCCACTAAACCTTTGCCTCACAATCTCAGCTTTTCTTTTACTGGCAGGGTGTTCAGATGCATCAAGTAAGTTCACCTGTGAACCAGGCGCAGAAGATGGCGAACGCATTTGCAAAGACGGTATCTGGATGAAAAAAAAGAGCACCTTACCTGAACGCGATGCAGGTTCTTTAGACCTCGCTTCTACCGATTCCGGTCTAAGTGACCAAGGCATTGACCTGGGACCAAAAAAACCGATCTGTGGGGATGGAATAATTAACGGTTTGGAAGAATGTGACACCAAAAAAGGCGGAGAAGGTACAGGTGATCGTACCTGTACAACGGAAGGATTTGAGAGCGGTGAGATCGCATGCAATAGTGAGTGCCTACTCGATGATTCAAATTGTGTAGCTCCCCCAGATTGTGGAAACGGAACCATAGATAAGGACGAAGAATGTGAAGTGGGTATGATAAACAAGACCTGTAACGACTTCGGATTTAAAAAGGGGATGCTCAAATGCAAAGCCTGTAAATTTGATAAAAACGAGTGTTCTACCTGTGGCGATGATGATGTTTCTGGGCCGGAAATATGCGATAACGAGAATTTTGGTAATCTCACCTGTCAAAACCATGCAACCGATTCTTTGGGAGGAAAGCTGGCTTGTACTCAAGAGTGTTCGGTGATCGATAAGTCCGCATGTTCCTTATGTGGAAACGGTAAAGCGGAAATGGGCGAAGCATGCGATCTCAACAGCCTACGCGACCAAGATTGTTCAACAGTTAAAGGAGATGCCTTCTTTGGATCGGTTTCGTGTGTAGATGATTGTACTGGATTTGATGTCTCGCAGTGTAAGCTACGTTTCGTAGAAGTCCATGCCGTGAAAGAATCTACATGTGCTTTAAAAAGCGACGGAAGTGTGAGTTGTTGGGGAAAGAACAACAATATACCTTTGATCAAGGGAAGCGTTTCGCATCCTGTTCCTACAAAAGTTATTACCATGGCCGCCAATGCGAAACACGCTTGTGCGATTATACGAAGCACCCCAGGTAAAACGAGCGGTCCTATCAAATGTTGGGGAAAGGATGCCGATGATCGCCTAAACGCTCCCACGACGGGCGACTTTACATCTATCACGGTTGGGAATGATTTTGCCTGTGCGATCAGAGACGTCACGTCCACCATCGAGTGCTGGGGGAGCGACAAAAATAACCAACGAAAAATTACCCCGCCTACAGGTCAATTTATCCAAATCGATTCAGGAAACTTCCATAGTTGTGGGCTTAAACAGACGGGAGCGATGGAATGTTGGGGAAATAGTAGTGATGGGCGAACCATTGAACCGGATTCTCCAATGGTCCAAGTCTCATCTGGAGGTATGCATAATTGTGGGATACTAAAAAACGGAGGGATCGAATGTTGGGGGAAAGACGATAAAGACCAAAACCAAGATAAAGGAGGAAAATTCATTAAAGTTAGTGCAGGACACAAACATAATTGTGCAATTTATAAATCGAACGATCACGTCCATTGTTGGGGCGATAATGGCGATGGTCAATCCGATCTACCTGACTCCGCAAAAATCGAATACGTGGATATTAGTGCAGGAGAAAAACATACTTGTGGCATAAAAAAATTGGATGGCACCCTTGTTTGTTGGGGTAAACGCGATCATATCGGTGTTCTCCCCCTACCTTAAAAAGAAAACCCAAGTGAAAATCACCTGGGTTTAAAAAAACATAAAATAGTAGGCTATATTACTACATATTTAACTATTCGCGATACGTCGAAGTACCATATGAAGAATTCCGCCATTTCGATAATAGTCGATTTCTACCGGAGTATCCAAACGCACATTAGTAACAAAATTTACCACTGACCCGTCCGATTTAGTTGCGCTCACGTTAACCGTGCCAAGAGCCTTGACCTGATCATCAACATCGATATCGAAACTTTCTGTACCGTCTAAACCTAGCTTTCTGGTGTATCACCTTTCTTGAACTCAAGAGGAAGTACGCCCATACCGATAAGGTTTGAACGATGAATACGTTCATAACTTTCAGCGATTACGGATTTCACACCGAGCAAGAAGGTGCCTTTAGCAGCCCAATCTCGCGAGGATCCCATCCCGTAATCTTTCCCTGCAATGACGACCAAAGGAATACCGTGCTTTTGATACTTCACCGAAGCATCATAGACCGAAGATACTTCACCAGTACGCGGATCTTTTTCACTCACATAATGCAAGTCTGCAAAGTCACCCACTGGCGTCGCATCTGGACCGAGATACTTCGTATAACCGCCCTCTTTTCCATCAGCGAGTTTATTCTTAATACGAATATTCCCGAAAGTTCCACGCGTCATAATCTGATCGTTTCCACGTCGTGATCCATAAGAGTTAAAGTCTTTCCTTTCCACTCCTGCAGCTCTCAGAAAATCTGCTGTCGGAGAATCATTTGGAATCGCACCAGCCGGAGAAATATGATCGGTGGTTGTAGAGTCTCCATACCAGCCAAGTAATTTCGCTTGCTTGATCGGTTGAATAGGCGATGCTTCTTTGCCCATATTCTGAAAGAAAGGAGGCTCTTGTATATAGGTGGAGTCTGCCTTCCAATCATAAACATTTGATGACGAAGTCGCGATAGCCTGCCATTCCTTTGGGCCCGCAGCAGCGTTAGAATATTGTTTAACAAAATCTTCTCGCTTAACCGAAGTTTCCAACGCTGCAGCGACGTCTGCATCGCTCGGCCAAAGATCTTTTAAGTAAACATCCTTACCATCTTTATCCTGGCCAAGAGGATCATTATAAAAGTCTACATTCAAAGAACCTGCAATCGCATAAGCCACCACAAGAGGCGGCGATGCAAGATAATTCGCTTTGATATGAGGACTAATACGACCCTCAAAGTTTCGGTTTCCAGAAAGTACGGAACACGCCACTAAATCGCCCTCATTAATCGAATCCACGATCGGAGAATCGAGAGGACCAGAGTTTCCGATACAGGTCGTACAACCATAACCTACGGTGTAAAATCCCAGCGCTTCAAGATCTTTTGTAAGACCTGCAGCGTTGAGATAATCTGTGACCACACGTGAACCAGGAGCAAGCGAAGTCTTTACCCAAGGTTTTACTTTCATACCTCTAGCGTTGGCAGCTTTAGCAAACAAACCTGCAGCGATCATCACGCTAGGATTTGAAGTATTAGTGCAAGACGTAATCGATGCAATGACCACATCGCCATCATCAAGGTTAAAAGACTCACCTTTATGCGTGGTCGGAATTCCTGGCTGTGCATTTTCTCTACCGAAGGTTTCCTTCAAAGCTTTCGCAAAAGTACCGGGCATATCTCCAAGAAGAATTTTGTCTTGAGGACGTTTTGGACCAGATAGAGTCGGCTCGACGGTACTCATATCCAGCGCCATACTTTTAGTATATTCGATTTCTGAATTTTCGATTCTCCAGAATCCATTTTCTTTACAATAGGTTCTTACCGCATCGATGTGATCCAAATCTCGCCCGGTGAGTTTTAAATAATCAAGCGTTTTTTCATCGACAGGAAAGAACCCCATAGTCGCGCCATACTCCGGTGCCATATTCGCAATCGTAGCACGGTCTGCGAGTGAGAGACTTTCTAAACCTTCGCCATAAAACTCGACAAATTTAACCACAACACCAAGTTCTCGAAGCATTTGCGTAACAGTCAGAACCAAATCGGTAGCAGTCATACCTTCTTTAAGTTTACCTTTTAACTCAAATCCAACCACCTCAGGGATCAACATATAGATGGGTTGTCCCAACATTGCGGCTTCGGCTTCAATTCCGCCTACCCCCCAACCGAGAATCCCAAGACCGTTAATCATCGTGGTGTGAGAATCTGTTCCCACCAAAGAATCGGGATACATCCATCCGTCATTTTCCAGTGTGACACTTGCAAGGTATTCCAAATTTACTTGATGTACGATTCCAGTAGAGGGAGGAACTACAGAGAAATTCTCGAAGGACTGCTGGCCCCATTTTAGAAATTCATAACGTTCTTTATTTCGTTCAAATTCTCGCTTTACGTTTTTCGCCATCGCATCTGAAGATCCATAGGAATCAATTTGCACAGAGTGATCGATAACAAGATCTACATGAGAAAGGGGATTGATTTTTGACGTGTCTCCACCCATTCGCTCCATCGCAGAACGCAATGCCGCGAGATCGACTACTGCAGGAACACCTGTGAAATCCTGAAGGACAACGCGGCCCGGATTAAAAGCGATCTCTTGTTCGCCCACGTCCTTTGCATTGTAGTTTGCCAGCGCGTTTACATGCTCTTCGAGAACGACTTTTCCATCCACATTTCGAAGACAAGACTCTAAAAGCACTCGAATCGAATATGGAATCTTGTGAAGATGACCAATCCCAGCATCTGTAAGCGCACCCAAACGTGCATACTTATAGGTTCCCGTTTTGGTCTCGATTGTTGACTCGGCGTTAAAAGGATGTGCCATCATTGTCTCCTTGGTTGTGTTGACTCCCTATAAATAACCCCGGTTTAAATATAAGTGAAATTGATAATATAAATACTTGTTATAGATTTGATTTATACGATCTGTTTATCTAGTTTTGAAAACAGAGCAAAAAACGCTCACAATGAGAGGAGAAAATTATGGAGATCGCCCAACTTGAAACCTTCGTTATTTTAGCCGAACTTGGTAATATGACCGCGGCGAGTAAAAAACGTTTCTTGACCCAACCTGCCATCTCGACTCAAATTGCGAAGCTTGAGGAAGAGCTTCAGTCAAGGTTATTTAATCGTACACGGAAGGGTCTCATCCTTACCGAAGCGGGAAGCGTTTTTTTAAGCTATGCGAGAGATGCACTCCTTCGCATGGAAGCAGGTCGTTCCGCGGTGGCGTCGTTAAAAGGTCTAGAACATGGCTCGCTATCCATTGGCGGTGGGGCAACCGCGACCACCTACTTGCTTCCTCCTCTTCTCGCTAACTTTCATGATCGCTTTCCTAATATTCGATTTTATGTTCGTGAGCAGGCGAGTAGAAAAATTGTTGAGTCGGTGCTTTCGGGCGAGCTTGATTTGGGAGTAGTGACGCTTCCCGTTAAAATTCCTCGTAAAGACCAAAATAAAATTACGCTACGTCCTTGGATTTCAGATGAACTAAAATTAATCGTCCATCCTCAACACAGATTGTCCTCTCGAAAATCTTTTCGTTGGAAAGATCTCGAAGGTGCACCGCTTGTATTATTCGAGGCGGGTTCTGCGGTACGCGAACACATCGACCAACATATCGAAAAAAGCGGAATCGATGTGGATATCGTAATGGAGTTACGATCGATTGCAGCTATTGTTCAGATGGTAAATCAGGGAATTGGTGCTGCATTTGTGAGTAAATTTGCTTTGGGTGAAAAAACCGGATTAGGGTGTTTAGATGGAAAAATCGATCGTGAACTCTCGATTGTTTTTCGTAGCGACCGCGACTTAAGTCCCTCTGCTGAGGCCTTTTTGGAAATGGCGAAATGATGATCTTAACGCTTATAAAGGCTCATCTTTTGGAAATTTTTGAACAAAATATCGTTTTTTGAGTCTAAGTATATTATCGTACAGACACGC
>JAUTBZ010130571.1:38701-71061 GCA_032361785.1 Lepetodrilus galriftensis
TCTGCGTTTCCTGTAGATCCTCAGTACGCTATTTGGGATGGCATCATTGTGATGCTTTTGGTTTCTGTACTGGACACTTTCCTCTTGTTATTTTTAGTGACCAAGCTCTCTAACTATAAAAAGAGTTGGCTCGCTATTCTCGTTGTTCTTTTAAGCCCTTCGATAGGATTGTACTTTTTATATCAAGGCCACCAAATCCACGATGCCACGATTAAAAATACCAAAGTAGAGCTTTACAAAACGCATACACAATCTCCACACAAAACTATTTCGGAAAGCAAATGAAAAAGTATAGCATCCTCACCTTCTTCCTTTTTTCCCTATTGATTTCTAGCTCTGCTTTTGCGTGTGGCTGGGTAACGAAAGTGACCTACTACACCCCGTGGTCAAAACTTGCTTTAGTCGGTTTTAGTACCCTACCCTTCACTGCGCTTCTTTATTCCGTTTTGAATTCGAAGAAACTCGCGAAACCTGTAACGTTAATCGCAACCTTCTTCGGGATTTTATTGCTATGGAATATGGTCGCCATCGAACCCAGATTCGCCATATGGGATGACCCTTTTAACTCCTTATTCGTTACTTGTGGGCTATCTTTAGTCCTTGTTTTGGCAATCTCGATACTTCACAATCCTAAGAATGCCAAGTTAACGATAGGCGTGGTAGTCGTAAGTATTAGCCTTGGACTCTTCGCCTCCATACAAGGGCGAAAAATCCAGACCTCTGGTTTTAAACAAGATTCAGACCTCCCATCTCAGGTTGTTTTTTAACATGAAGTACCTTCTATTTCTCAATCTTCTTCTTTTTTTTGGATGCGATAAAAGGCCCGAAGCGACAAGTCCGGGCGCAAAGCTTGTCGAAAAATTTCAATGTTATCGATGTCATGATGGTGGAGATAAATGGGTTTCTGCCACCTTCGATGGCGGCTGTGTTTCTTGTCATACTGACATCCTAAGTGGTAAAAAAGACGACGATTATCCAGAAGACCAAGTTAAACTATGGAAGACACTGATACGAAATTATCCTCGTAGCCCAAACCTCGAAGGAGCACGAAGGTTTAAACCTCAATGGATCGAAAAATTCCTACTTCATCCCCATGATCTTCGTCCTTCCTTAGAAGGTTTAATGCCTCGTTTGGCAATCTCTGCAGAAGAGGCGAAAACGCTTTCGGTTTTTCTGACAGACTCATCCCTTCAACCCAAAGCTATTCCTCAAGGAGACCCAAAGCGTGGAGAACTTCTTTTTGCCCAAAACGCGTGTGCGTCTTGTCATGCTTTTGGAGGTCAAGCACCCGAGATTAAAGAGGAAAATATTCTTGCCCCCAACCTTCGTTACACACGAGAGCGGATGACAAGAGAAATGACCTTTTTATGGTTGACCAACCCCAAAGCTATTGATCCCCAAACCACAATGCCACGCTTTGAAATGACAAATACCGACCGTGCGAATTTAGTGGCATTTCTATTTGAAAAGAAACTTGAAGAAGTAAAGAAACGAGAAAAATTCGTTCGTCTCCCGATCCTCAAAAGAGATGTTTTTTATCAAGAAATTGAAACTAAATTATTTCGCCACTCTTGTTGGCATTGCCACTCCACGCCTCGATGGTTCTCTGGGCTTGATGGTGGTCCAGGAAATCAAGGAGGATTCGGTTATCCTGGAAAAGGGGTGGATCTAAGTAGTCTCTATACGATTAAAAAGGGCGGTAAATATAACTCTAAAACCATTGATCTTCTGGAAAAGGTTGATGGAATGCCAAAGCTTGTAAGGCATATGGTAGCCCGTCACGAAGAAGTGCGCGGAATGAATCCAGACTATTTGGGAATGCCCTTAGGACTCGAACCTTATCCAGCAGAAACGATCCAACTTGTCGAAACATGGATTGCTCAAGGCGCGCGATAAACGATCTTATATTTTGCGGTAGATTGTTCGGGCTGCAATACCTAACATTTTTGCCGCGGCGGTTTTATCGCCGCCCGTAACACGAAGCGTTTCGTGAATCACTTGGCGTTCAATTTCTTCTAAGGAGGTTCCGATCTGAATCTCCAACGAACGCGGAGCATCATCAATATGGGTAACATGCTGAGGAAGATCGTTAACCCCGATCACGCCATCTTTATCCAAGACGACAGCCCGTTCCACCACGTTCTCTAATTCTCGAACGTTTCCAGGCCACATGTACGCAGACAAACAGTCCATAGCTTCGCCAGTAAACCCAGAAATGGTACGTCGGTTTTTCTCACGTAATTTATTTAAAAAATGATCCGCCAACAAGGGAATATCAGATCTCCTGTTTCTCAAAGTGGGCACTTGAACGTTGACCACGTTGAGTCGATAGTAAAGATCTTTACGAAAATTACCTAGCCGAATTTCTTCATCGAGATCGCGATTTGTTGCCGCTAAAATTCGTACATCAATTTTTGTTGGAATCGTTGAGCCCAGTCTGTCAAACTCTTGCTCTTGTAAAACCCTTAACAATTTCACCTGAACGGCCAGCGAAAGTTCACCGATTTCGTCAAGAAATATGGTACCGCCATCAGCAGCCTCAAACTTCCCTATTTTTGCCTGAGAAGCGCCTGTAAACGCTCCTTTCTCAAACCCAAACAATTCGCTTTCCAAAATCGACTCAGGTAATGCAGCACAATTCACAGTGATAAAAGCCTCGTTTGCCCTCGAAGATCGTTCGACCAACATCCGTGCAAACAGCTCCTTTCCAGTCCCCGACTCACCACTCACCAACACCGTGACATCGCTATCCGCGATTTGTTTCACCATATCCAAAGCGCTACGAATGGAATTACTCTTTCCCACGATCGCTCTTTCATCGGTGAGCTCGGCAATCTGAGCTCGAAGTTTTTTATTTTCGGCAACCAAAGCCTGACGATCCAAAGCTTGTCGAGCAACTTTTATTATCGCCGCTCTTTTTATCGGTTTGGTGACGAAATCATATGCGCCCTCCTTCATACCTTGAACGGCCCTTTCCACAGTTCCAAAAGCAGACATTAAAATCGTCTCAATTTGAGGATTGGTTTTTCGAACAAATTTTAAAACTTCGATCCCGCCGACCTCAGGCATCATCAGGTCAGTAATCACCAGACTAATGGAGTTTTTGCGAATTATCGAAATAGCCTCGGCCCCACCCTCAGCACGAAAAACCTGATAACCCTCTTTTTGAAAAAGGCGTTCTAAAGTTTTTAAGTGGGCGACTTCGTCATCAACCAACAGAATATTGTGTTTTTTTTCCATCTCGATTCATACCCTTCGCTACAATTACACATCTCACTTTCTCTCGACGCCAACAAGAGAAGAGTTTTCAGAGAGGCCGAGAACGCTAAAGTTCGTTTTCAAAAGCGTTCAAAAAGGCTAGTCTACATTAATTGAAAGACTGAGTGTTATGGCGAAACTTATCTACATTGATTCAACTGGACGACAACACGAGTTCTCTCTTGGCGAATTTACACGCATTGGGCGCCATCCCGAGCAAGACGTACAAGTTCTCGACCGCGTCGTTTCGAAAGAACACTCTCACATCAGAAAACAAAGTGATGGGTCCTTTGCTATCCGCGACAACGAGAGCCGTAATGGGACCTTCGTTAACGGTGCCCAAATAAATGCATTTTGCACGCTTAAGAATGGAGATAGAATTACAATGGGTTCTTCAGAGCTCATCTATGAACAGGAACTCAAAACCGACCCACTCGCTGGTGTGATCACAATGCACACCGACGAACTCACCGCGAATATTCAAAGCGTCATCGCAAGTGAGGACCGTTTCTTACCAGAAAAAGAAATCACCGATTCGATGACCCTAAGACGAGATTATGAAAAACTTCGTATTTCACACGAACTGAGTAATACCATTGGTCTCGAAATGGATCGCGACGCTCTGCTCAATAAAATCCTCAGCAAAGCCTTCGAAATCTTTCCGGCAGATCGTGGTGTGATTCTTCTTCGAACAGAAAGCGATGGACAGCTCATTCCTTCCGCCATCAAGGCTCGAGATCCTAAAGACCTGGAAGACGTACGAATTTCACAAACGATCATTCAAGAAATTTTGGCTGAAAAGAAAGCCATTCTTTCGAGTGACGCTATGATGGATTCGCGTTTCCAAGGTGCTCATTCAATTATTTTGCAAAATATCCGTTCAACAATGACGGTTCCACTCCTCCACGAAAAAGAGGTGCTTGGTGTCATCCATATGGACTCCAAAATAGCACGCGGAGCCTTTAACGAGACAGATTTACGAATTCTACAAGGCTATGCCAACCAGGCTGCAGTGTTAATTCAACATCAAAGTCTCCTGGAAAAATTCGAAGGCGAAATCCTTTTACGGGACAAGATGCAACGGCTTTTATCTCCAAATTTAGTTGAGGAGGTGGTTAGCGGGCGGCTTGATATAAAAAAAGGCGGGGAATCCCGAAACGTAACCATGATGTTTGCTGATATCCGAGGATTTACCCGCATCAGTGAACAAATCAGCCCACAAGAATTGGTAAGCTTGTTAAACGATTATTTTGAACTCATGGTGGATATCATCTTCAAATATGAAGGTACCTTAGATAAATTTGTGGGGGACGAAATCATGGCGATTTGGGGCGCTCCCATCTTTCACGAAAACGATACAGAACGCGCGATTCGAGCTGCACTTGAGATGCAATGTGTACTAAAAAACTTCAACGAAACGCAGATAGCCAAAGGAAGACACCCCCTTCACATTGGAATCGGAATTAATAGTGGTGAAGTTGTTGCTGGATACATCGGATCCACAAAAAGTATGAGCTATACTGTGATGGGGGATAACGTGAATACTGCTGCGAGATTATGCTCAACCGCAAAAGCGAATGAAGTCCTGATCGGAGAAACCACGATGTCCCGAATCGGTTTCAAACTCAACACCGAGAAACTTCCCCCCACAGAACTAAAAAATAAATCGCAACATGTCGATATTTATCGCGTGCTGGGCTTCAAAGACCGAACAGAGAACACCGACGTGAGTGGGGAACTCAAGGCGATAAAACTCTCCTAAGAGGCTTGGGCTTGGGCTAATGGTCTGAGAAACAAACAACAACACAACCCAACCCAACCTCGTAGTGTTAGTCATGGGTTATCTCAAATAATTTGAGATTCGCTCTCTTGATGTATCCCTTTATTACCCTACATGTCTGCCCTCACCATATCTGTGTCCTCTGTCCTCATTATCGTGTCTCATTCTCAAACAATAGACCGAAAAGAACGCAGATTGAGCAAACTTTTTTGGTCTCCTCATTCCGCTAATTCTTTTCGACCCGTGAAGACTGCTTTCACAGCCTAAGATTTTTGAAGTCCCCTTTTGTTCTTCCCAAAACGATGAGAAGAACGAGCAATTTAATGATCCAAGTAAAAACTCGAATCCTTTTAAGAATCTCAAAACTCACTCCCTGCTCGAAAAATTTATAACTTTTGACCCATTCGAAAATCTTAGTGACCTTTGTAGGCCTACGAGAATCACTACGATCTTCGTATCTTCTTCGTCCACGTTCATAAAATATTTCAGAGATTGTCAATTAATAACGTAATTTCAACAACTTAAGTGGTGGTTGAAGAGTGTTTTTACAAAAATATTGGGAGGATTTAAAAGACATCTGAACAAAGATCTTTTGCGAATTGCGTTTTGAAATAATCTTTGATCCCGCTTAAGCTACCCCTTACCTTTATTCGAGCATCATATGCGTTCGGTTGTTCTACTTTTCGGTCTCTTTTCTTTTTCTTTTGGTTGTGGAGGATGTGGGGATCCCTGCGAGGGGGTGGAATGCCCCGATGGCCTAACATGTATCGAGGGCGATTTCGAAAAAGGGAATGCTGCTTGTGTTTCTCCCGACCGCGCCTGCCAGCCCGATTGCCAGACCAATGAGCGCTGTAACTCAGAAAAAAAATGTGAAGTAGTACCTATTCAGTGTAAGGCTGAAGCTGAAGCCTGTGATCCCCGCTTCGCTGTGAATGAGGGTTATTTATGCGTGGACGCCGATGGACCTGGTCCGGCGAAACCGGCTTGCCTCAGTTTTTGTGAGAAAGATGGAAGCTGCAAATCTGGCGCGTTATGCTTTTTAGTAAACTCGAATAGCGATTCAGTTTGTACGAAAACCGAAGATTGTTCAGGAAGCAAAACTTGCGACCAAGGGTTCTGCCGAGATCGTGTATGCCGGCAATCAGAATGTGAAGGTTTATTGAGTGGAAAAGAAACCTGTGAAACCCTCTACGAAAACAACTCGGCATTTCCGGACGGTGCTCAATGTGTTGAACTTCAAAACGATTCAAATTTTTGTTTTCCTGCCGGACCTAAAAAAACCGGTGAGGCCTGTGAGACGATTCAAGAAGCGTTTCCCAAAAATAGCTTCGCCAATACTTGTCAAAGCGGGTCGCTTTGCGTGACCAATACCTGTCGCCTTGCATGTGAAAAAGACAAGGATTGTGAACCAAGTGAAGGTTGCGTCATTGCAGCTGACGCAGATGTCGGATTTTGTGGAAAGAAGTGTACTCCTTTTGAAAAAGGTAAATGCGGCAGCGGTTTCTCTTGTCTCCCATTGGGAAAAAACGAGGGGCTCTGTATCGAAAGTGGAACAAACCAACTTTATAGCGAATGCACTCCTGGCCAAAACCAATGTAAGGATGGCTCTTTGTGCATTCCTTACGAAGACAATCTCGGACGATGCCAACCACTTTGTGATCTCAGTGTGGGAGAGCCAAACCCTGATGGTAGTGTTGGGGAGTTTCCCCAAGCAAAACGTGATGCTACTTGTCCTCAATCGAAATCCGTTGGATCTTTCGTGCGTTTTCATAACGTCGCCGAACTTGCAACTGGGGTGGATATCTATTTCGGAGATCAACAAACTCCCACCTTTTCTAACTTAAAGTTCAAAGATATTTCAGACAGCGATACCAACAAGGACGGTGAACAATACACTGAAATCGACCCAAAACAGTACACCATCAAAATTCTCCCGACTGGAGCTCCGCGAAGTGATCCTTCACTTGTGGAAAAAAGCGAAAGTTTGACTGGGGGGAGCCTTACAGATTTCTACATCCTTCCAGTGGATCAAACCCCAGATAAGGCAGAACTGATCTCCTACAAAACTATGCGAGGGGAACTACCAGCCACAACCTCAAAAACGAAACTACGCGTTCAACATAATATGATTGATATCACCAATATTGACCTTATTTTGGTTCCTGTAGACGACGATCTTTCAGATCCACTAAATCAGATAAAGGTCGTAGAAAATTTGAGTCTAAAAATGCGTTCAGATTTTATTGAAGTTCCGATAGGGAATTATGACCTTTTGGTATTTAAAACTGGCGATTCGAGAAATATGCGCAGCACCGCATTAGCCTCTCTTTCAGCAGTAAGTTTACTAAATCAAACTCTCCATATCGTGGTAAGGGGAAGCGCTAATCCTGATGATCTTCCTTTAGCCGGGATCGAGATGACGACTCCCCTCAACGTACTTCCTTCGGCTCAAGGTGCAGGACCTCGTTTTACTTGTGTTGCCCTCAACAATAATGTGTTTGGATTCTGCCAACAACAATGTTTCGATGATTCTGGATTTAAAAAAGGGGCATGCATGGGTGAAAAAATGGCCTGTTCTCCTTCCTTCCTTCAATCAAATAATAGTTGGAAAAACCTTTGTGGTCCTGAAGGGAAAATCGCAATCGATAAAGCATGCGATCCCGCAAAAAATTGGGGAGAGTGTGCGGAAGGCCTTCATTGTTTATCTTATGGAAACACCGTTAAGAATTTCGATGCTCAAAAACGTGGGCGCTGCCAATCCTTGTGCGTGAGTAATCGCCCCACTCATCCCACACTTTCATGTGGCCAAGGACAAGAGTGCCAACCTTTCGTCTACAATGACGAATACAAACTTGGTAAATGCAACTACTCTTGTACCTCCAATAATCGTTACGAAGATCTCACGTGTCCAACAGGTTTGAGAAGCTGTAAACCCATCGCCTCCCAGGCTCCTGATCTCAGTGGTGGGCTCCCAGCGATTCAAGAGGAACAAGCTTTTTGTTCAGCATCTGGAGACATTATGCTTAAAGCGACTTGCGGCGGAGCTGACTGTCTCCCTGGATCTGAATGTATGTATCCTCGCTCTGCGGGTAAAACGAGCTTCCTCACTTCCATCGCTTCATCCTATTTTGGTGCTCAAGGTTTGCAAGCCAGTTGTACCGCTCAATGCGATCCTTTTGACCACGACTCTTCTTCAGTTAAATGTGGGAGTGACGAAACGTGTTTATTTAATTTCCCGTGGAGTGCCGAGGTGGGGCATTGCGCTAAAATCATAGATAAAAAACCTCCACTTTCTGAATGTACAAATCCTGGAGAAGCCTGCGGCAAAGATTCTATTTGTGTTGTAAATGGCAACGCCAATATGTGTTTTCAGTTCTGCCAATATGAAGGACCACTCAATGGAGCCTTACAATCGAGCGGTTGCGCGAACGGATTAGTCTGCAATCCTTTCGTCAATGACGTTGGAATCTGTCTCGAAGCAAGGTAAACTTACCTACCATTTTCTATTTACCTCCCTTTTTTATTAAATAAACAATGCGTTTGGCGTGCTCAACAAAAACCGAAGAATTCGCGAGCCGAACTTACTTTTCTGGGTGCAAGGCCTTTTGCATACGATCCATCAATCTAAAAACGACATAAGCATCTAACATCGTTTTATCATCAAAAAGTTCACAACCCACGAGTTCTACCCAAATCCCTGGCCCCCCATACGCGTCCAGTTTCTTCGGAAATGTTTTACGCGGCCATACGATATTTCGAGACGGAATAACGTAAACTCGCCTATCTTCTTTTACGAAAGCTTCATAGCTCGGGTCCTCCGGTTGCTTGCCACCATAGTAGGGATTCAGATGTGTTAAAGCCAAACAACCTTTATTCGAAAGCTTTACTAATGCAGATGCATCATCGGCAAAAAGATGAAGGGTTTCGCTTCCTGATTTAGATTGAATCTGCACTTCCAATTCTCCGCCAATTACATCCAAAATCTCGGCGCCCTGCGCGGGGACTTCGACTACGCTATGACCTGTTAACTTTACACTTTTTACCTCATCGCTAAGGTTCAATAAATAGACCTGTACTTCGCCATACATGAAACTTCGATAACCAAACCAACCCGCCCCTGATAGGGCACCTGCCGCACCGAGGATGAACATCCCCAGCGCAAACAATCCCAAATAAATAGCCCGCTTTTTCCATGGCGAGGGAACTTCGATCTCTTCCACTATACATCCTCGTCTAAGAGACTTAAAAAACCTGGGGGTACTTCATGCGTTAACCAAACCCCATTTTTGGAACAAAAAAATTCAAATCCTTTGTCAGCCATATTTTTAGCATCGATCTTCAGTATGAGGACTTTACCATGACGCTTTCCAACCTTCGTCGCTGTGACTTTGTCCAAAGAAAGATGAACATGGTTTCTCTGAAAACTTTTTAATCCCTCTTTTTGAATAGACACCCAAAATCGGGTTGCAGTTCCATGAAAAAGGAATTCTGGCGGTTTTACTGCTTCCAACTTCAAATCTACCTTAATGGAATGTCCCTGATTGGCTCGGATCGATTTTCGATCCTCGGAAATCGCAAAACGTTGTTTATCGTTTTCTTTTACCACATTAAAAATGATTTCTTTAGAAAGCTTATGTTTTGGACCAGCTTTCTTTATGAGCTGTTCAAGATCGGCCCAACCCTCATTACTAAGTTCTAAATCAATTGCTGAGGGGTTGTGACGAAGCACAAAACTCAAAAATTTACTGATTTTCTTCATTTCTTCGGCATTCATCACTTCCTCATCATCAAAGAGTACCTATTTCTTATACATTTATAACGATAGAGTTGACGAATCAAAAGGGGATCCTTTAAGTTCTCTCCGCTTATAAAACAGTAGGAATGCAAAAATGATTCAATGCCCAGAATGTTCAAAAGATCTCGCCGATGACGCGGCACATTGCGGCCATTGCGGCGCAAAGCTCCAAGAAGACGCAGGAATGAAGACAATGTTCGGGTTTGGTGCCATCTCTCCTGAGATGATGAAACAAGCCGCACAGGAAGTTGCAGACGCTAAGGCCAAGGCTGCAGCTACTGCTGGGGGCGTTGTTGACTCTATAAAAGGAGCAATTGATGATGGAGATACCATCCCCACACCCGCGCTTTCGTTGCCAGAGCCGCACCTTCCCACGCCAGCCGCGGCGAATATTGGAATGCAGGAATCTTCTTCCGTTTTCGATCTTCCCGTTCCTGGTGGAGCTAAAAAAATCGACCCCTTTGCATCTTCACATGATACAGCCTCACCTACCGTTCAGCCTGGTTCCGTCGGAAGTACGCCGCAAGGCGCAGGTGATCCTGCTTGGGCAAATCAAAACATAGCTCCAGTTGCTACTGCAAGCGCGGCGGCGGGCGTTCAAAAGCCTATGCCTAGTGCTTCTCCCCAAGGAGGACTTTCTGCTCCAGCCAATTCACAAATGGATTGGAATGGAGCGGGTGGACCTGTCAAAGAAAAGTCAAAAACTCCAATGTATGTCATTGGTGGTTGCCTTCTTTTCTTTATTCTGATGTTTGTAGGATTCGTCGTGGTGAGTTTCGTGCTTCCAATGATCCTAGGCTAATTCATGTCACCACAATGGGCGCCGTATTTTTATATATACGGTATTGGATCCGTCGTTTTCTTTGCTGGTCTCTTAATCGCATGGCGAAAAGGAGCCGTTTCCTCCAAAAAAATCGTTTACCTCTTGTTAGGTGGTCTTGCTTTTTACGCAATTGGGCACGCCCTTATCCAAAATATGGGAACCTATACTGGGGAGGTGATGAAAACCGGGCATGCTCGAGGCACCACAGGTTTTATAGGAACATGGGTAGATGCGGCGGTCGTCATCGTTTACTTTGTGGTGATCATTGCGATTGGCTCCTATTTTTCGCGCTTTACGCGATCAAGCTCTGATTTTTTCTTTGGTGGAAGGCGGTTCAAAGGCTGGCTCGTCGCTATGTCCTGTGTGGCAACGACCATCGGCTCCTACTCTTTTCTTAAATACTCTTCTGTAGCTTTTAAGTTCGGATTTTCAAGCACCATGACCTATCTTAACGATTGGTTTTGGATGCCACTTTGGATGTTGGTCTGGTTGCCCATTATTTATTATGGGCGAATTCGATCAGTGCCAGAGTACTTCGAACGTCGTTTTGGAAGAAACGCACGAAACTTAGCGACCATTATCCTGCTCGTTTTTCTCTTAGGCTACATCAGCATTAACTTTTTTACGCTCGGCAAAGCTATAAACACCCTTGCTGGTTGGGACCCCTTCCTTTCTGCGTGCATCGCTGCGGCGATTACGTCGATGTATGTCGCGATGGGCGGTCAAACCTCGGTCATCATGACCGACTTGGCCCAAGCTGGATTGTTGCTCTTCGTGGGTATTGGGTTGTTCATCGCGGGCGTTTATAATTTGGGAGGATTTCAAGAATTTTGGAACGGATTCCCCGCCGCCCACCGGCTGGGGATAGCGTCCCTAAACGCCCCCGCCTCTTTTCATGCCATGGGAATTTTTTGGCAGGATGCTATGGCGGGAGGCATCGCCTTTTATTTCATAAATCAAGGCGTGATGATGCGCTTTATGTCAGCCCGAAATGTCAAAGAAGGGCGTAAAGCTATTGCGCTTGTGGTGCTCATCGTGATGCCCCTAGCTGCATTATCGGTATCTGGTGCCGGTTGGATTGGAGCCTCAATGGCCAACAAAGGAGTCATCGATCCGATGATCGATCCCGATAATGTTTTCATTATCGTGGCCAGCGTACTCTCGATCAAAGGCGTCTTTGGCCTGATCATGGCGGCCCTCGTTGCGGCATTAATGTCTACTGTGGATACCCTCGTCACCGCATGTTCAGCCGTGATCGTAAACGATGTCTACCGCCCCTACTTCAATAAAGAAGGGGACGATAAAAAAGACCTCCGGGTCGCTCGAATCGCAACCGTGGGTTCATCAATGGTCGCACTCGCTTTTGTGCCGGTCTTCCAACAATTCAAAACTATTTTCGCTGCCCACGCGGCGTTCGTTGCAGCAGTCGTACCTCCAATGGCCGTTGCCCTTATTGTAGGAATTGTGTGGCGAAAATTTAGCCAAAAAGCCGCAGTCTCCACAATGGTTGGCGGAAGCATTGCCATTTTGATATCTATTTTTTATCCCGAAATTATCGATATTTTTGCACAAGGCGCAGAAATGGGAGGGGAAGGATTTAAAGCTCATAAATACATGAGAGCCTTTTATGGACTTAGTGTTTCAAGCGTGATCGCGATCCTTTCTGGACTCATTTTTCCGCAAGACGAATTGAAAGAAGATATTCTTGTGGCTGGACCCGAAGAACGAGCCCGAGAAGCGTTCAAAGGCAGCCGACCCAAACGCGGTGGTAATACGCTATCATTATCCTTGGTTGTGGTAGACGAACTTCTTCTCGAAGAAGGCGGTGATGGTGACGAAGTTTTGGTCCATTTGCACCCCAACGATTTAAAGAAACTGGGCGCAGATATTGGCGATCTCGTTTCCATAGCGGCTCCCGGATTCTGGCACGGGGGACTACGATCGGTCCACGGTAAGATCATTTCAGAATCTGAAAGCGAAATCGAAGGTAATTTGCAATTCCCTAAAGAGCTCATTCGTTATGCAGGATTCGATAAGTGTAGCCAAGTAATCATTACTCTTGAGCTCTAATTCAAAACTCATATTGCCCCTGCGCGATTAGTCCTTTAAAAATAAGTCCAACAGAACCAACAAAAGGACTATAATGAAACTGACTAGCTTTGGTGCCTCTGAGGGCGTAACCGGCTCTTGCCATCTTCTTGAAGTAAATGGACGACGCGTACTCCTCGACTGCGGTATTTTTCAGGGCGGATCAGACGAGAGATATAAAAACGATGACGATTTTGGTTTTGATGCGTCAAAAATTGATCACCTTGTCATTAGTCACGCTCATTTGGATCATATCGGACGCGTACCCCTACTACGAAAACGCGGGTTTCGTGGAACGATCCACTCCACGCGTCCCTCCTACGAGCTTGCTCGTATCAGCCTTCTTGACTCGGCGAACCTTATCGCACGTTCCACACAATGGAAAAATAAAAAGCTCGCCAAGGCGGGGAAACCCTTATTGGATCCCCTGTATGATGAAGAAGACGTCCTCGATGTTATCGAGCAATGGTCCCACAATGAGATTACTTATAATAAAAAGGTCAACATTTGTGAGGGCGTTGATGTCACCTTTAATGATGCTGGACATATCCTTGGATCAAGCTTCCTTTCTTTTGACTTGAAGGAAGGCGACCAAACTCGCAAATTCACTTTTTCTGGCGATCTTGGAAATCTCAATAAACCCATCATTCGTGATCCCTCTACACCAAAACATGCGGATATCATCCTTATGGAATCCACTTATGGAGACCGTGATCATGTTCCTTTTTCTCAATCTGTCTCAGATCTTGAAACCGCCATTATTGAAACTTTTGAGCGTGGTGGCAATTGCGTCATCCCTACTTTTGCTTTGGAGCGTGCACAAGAGTTACTCTATGTTCTTCATGAAATGTGGAATGCTGGGAAACTTCCTACCGATTGTAAGATATTTTTAGACAGCCCTATGGCAATAAGTGCCACACGTATTTTCGAAAATCATCGTGATTTTTACGATGATGAGGCGCATAGTTTGATTGCCGATGGGCATAATCCTTTCAATTTCCCGCCCCTTTCTTATACTCGAGCCACACGTGATTCTATCGCGATCAATGATGTTCAAAAACATGCTCTGATCCTTGCCGGCTCCGGAATGGTCACCGGAGGACGCGTGATTCATCACCTCAAACATAACCTCACAAGAAAAGAATGCGGCGTGGTTTTCATCGGTTATCAAGCTCGTAATACAGCAGGTCGTAAAATCTTGAGAGGAGACGATTTTGTCACACTCTACGGCGAGTCGATTCCTACAGAATCAGAAGTTTATGTCGTAAACGGTTTTAGTGGTCATGCCGGTCGTAAAGAACTTACGAAATGGGCTGATGACAGCCAAGCAGATAATATCTTTATTGTTCATGGTGAACCCGATACTAAAAAAGAGTTTCAAAAACACCTTGAAAACAATACCAACGCAAAAAACGTAAACATTATGCCCCACGCGAAATCAGTAGATCTCCTCGCGCTTTAGTCTAACTCTTAGAATTTATAGCCGATTTTTCCTAAATATCGAGCATTGTCGATATCACCCAGATTGAGGGCGAAAGGACCTATTGATGCTTCAATATCGGTAGTGAAAACATAGCGAGCATCAGCTCCGACAAAAAATCCAGAACCCGTCACATATCTCAAACTCGCGCCCGCGCCATAATTAAATACGCTAAAGGTTTCGTCTTTTGTAACTAAAAACGAAGCACCAAGAACGGGACCAATACCCACATAAAGGGAAGGGATCGCCTCAATCGTAAAATGCGGACTTAATTCTGCGCTCACCACTGAGTATTTATCATTTTCTGCCCTATATTGAGTGAGGCTAATTTGGGTGCGCATCGGTTTTAAGAGCAGACAGTTTAAAGAAAGTTCCAAACCATAAACAAAACCGCTTTCCTTCTCGAATTGTTGAAGACCTACAAGTCCTGCCACCCCAATCTCGGGTTTGAACCCCTCATTCAGCACTGGTAAAACCGGCGATTCCTCTGCAAACGCGGGACTTGCCAGAACACTAACGAGAAGCATTGAAGCTATTATCTTAAACATTTCTATATCCTTGAAGTACATTGCATTATGCAATCACTCACTTCTGCTCCATAGAGTAATGGGGAAAAAAAAGGATTCAATTTTTTACTTTACCTACGATAATTTAGAACGATCTCTTCTCGATTATTGTCCAATCACGCGACAATATGGTATTTGGCAAAGGAATCGTTTCCTTAAACTTGTCTAAAATCGGAGAAAAAAATGAAGATTCAATCAAAACTGGACTCAAAGATAGGCCTGACAATGAACCTTAGCACCCTTCTTTTTTTCGCACTTTTTACCGCCTTTTCATGTGGCGATACAAGTGGAGGAACTCAGAATAACAACGAAAACAATGGAGAAAACAACGAAAGCTCTTATGTAGTTGGAAGGTTGAAAAGTGAAGGTAACACGAACGCGGTTAGTGTATCCTCAAACGGTAAACTCGCTTACCTCTCCGACGGTTTTCTGGGAATGCTTGTTGTTGATATTCAAGATCCTACATCTCCAAAATTAATCGCGACTTTTACCAGCACGGTCTCAAAAACGCTCCTTAGTACAGATGAGAAATCAATATTTTTAGCCTCTGGTCCTAAAGGTATTCAGATTCTGAACATTCAAGATCCGAAAAACCCCACTCTTATTTCGGAAATCGATACCCCCGGCTCTGCTCTTGACATTGTGTTGTCCAAAGACGGGACCACGCTATTTGTGGCTGATGCTACAAACGGGCTTCAACTCGTGGATGTTAAAGATCCGAAAACTCCGAGTCTACTTTCTGCATATACCGACCCCTCTATTGGAAAAAGCGTCGCGCTTTCTGCAGATAATAAAACGCTATATTTGGCCGATCGTCAGGGGACCGAGGTCTTATCTCTTGATGTAACTAACCCGCTGAAAATTAAAGAAATTGGGAAGGCCACTATGGATAGTACACCGCTTAATCTTCTTTTAACGAAGAAGAATGAGTTGTTTATTGCGGATGGACAACAAGGAATTCAACATCTAGCTGGAGATCTAAGTCTCATTAACAAGCTTGACACCACAACCAACTTTGGACTTGTCGAGTCCTTGGTAGAATATAAATCGAAAATCTATGCCGCTGGCTTCGGTGGTATTCTTGTCGTCGATCCCTCTGGAAGCGAATTAAAAATCCTTAATCAAATTCGTACCACAGGTCTATCCACGGCCGGGCTCGCCGTCCAGAAGGGCTTTTTGTATGTAGCTAACGGCGGTGACGGATTTGTTATTATCGATTTAGATAAAATTTAAACAAATCTAAACAAACCGGGCTCGACGGAGGGTTTTGAATCCATTACCATTGACCAACCTTTTTACCCTTTCGGAATTCCATGGCGCAACAGCGATATCATGTCCTAGAACGTATTGATGCCGGTGGCATGGCAGAGGTATTTAAGGCAAATGCATCTAGCCTCAAGGGATATGAGAAACTTGTCGCGATTAAACGCATTCTCCCTAACCTTACTAAAGATGAACGCTTTGTGCGTATGTTTCTTGATGAAGCAAAAGTAAGTCTACATCTCAGTCACACCAATTGTGTACAAGTCTTTGATCTGGGACGTGCCGATCAAACCTACTTCATCGTTATGGAATATGTAGATGGGGTAAATCTAAAATACGTGATTGAGAAGTACCGAGAAAAACGAAAGTCCATTCCTGTAGAACACGCCACCTATATCGCCATAGAAATCTGCAAAGGGCTTGCCCATGCTCACGAAAAACGAGACGAAAAAGGAAATCACCTTGGTATTGTTCACCGTGATGTAAGCCCACCTAACGTACTTATTTCACGTGAGGGCGAAGTTAAGCTTACCGATTTTGGGCTTGCAAAGGCAAAAGGGCAAGTTGAACAAACCGATCCTGGAGTCGTAAAAGGTAAGTTCGGTTATTTGAGTCCTGAAGCTGCCCAAGGCGACGAGGTAGATCTTAGAACCGATATTTTTGCACTCGGTATTTTATTGTGGGAAATGCTTTCAGGGCAACGCTTATTTTTGGGTAAAACCGATCTCGAAACCTTACAATTGGTTCGAAAAAACAAATACATCCCTCTCTCTCAATTCCGAAATGATGTTCCTCCAGCGCTCGAAAATATCATTCGTAAGTTACTGGCAAACAAGAAAAAGCGGTATACTAACGTTCGTGATGCAACGAGAGACCTTGCTATTTTTCTCTTTTCTCATGGGATTCCCGTTACGAGTTTCGATATTTCAGCGATGACCGCTAAGGTTGGAGCTCGACGAAAAACTGTCGCCGCAACAAATAAGGATCGAGCCGTTGAGGCAGCGGTTCAACAAGCAGTCAACCGCATCGTCTCTCTTGAGGAAGTTGACGATCTTGATGCCCACCTCGCGGAAGTCTACCAAAATCTTCCTGACGCAGGTGCCGATCTCATACAATCGGGTGGATCTGAGGATCCTCGATTATGGGCCGATGTAGGTTTTGATGACGTACATCTGAAGGGCGATGTACGCGAATCGAAACCCGAGACTTGGGCGCAGCCAAACAAATTAAACCCGGATATCTACGCTGAGCTCGACGACGAACCTGAGCTCTACGACCCAACTATTCCCATTCAAATATCTCCTCCCGATCCATACGACGGACCGGTGATAGCGAAGGTCGAGCCAGTAGCTCGCCAAAAGGTCAAAGCAAAAACTCAAAATTATGGAGCGATGAATATTCGGCCCGCGCCGTCTATAGCACCTCCTCAAATGCATTCTACCGGTCTACCAGGAGCGATGCGTCCTGCGCCATCTGTAGATATGGACCGAACTGTGGATGTTAACATCGGAAAAGAAGGCGGTTTACCTTTGGGACTCATCGGCGCTATTTGTGCTCTGATCCTATCGGTTCTTGCGGTTCTCTACGTCGTATTTATTCGCTAATTTCGCCCTCTTGAAATAAAACGGGATTTTTTTCTATTTCCAGTATAATGCCGTCTCGCTTGCTGAAGGAAGTCCATGCCCATTCGTACTTTTGTATTATTATTGATTCAAGCCAGCTTGATTATTTCTGTCTCGATTCTTTCTATCCCGAGCTTTTCTCAGGAAGAGACCTCAAAAAATCCGTTACGAAAAGCGGGGAATTCCCGGCGTTTCCGAATCATGGAATCTAAAAAACCCTTTCCTTTTGGTCCAAAAGTAAAAGAGGCCTTAGAAAATAGAGAGTGGAAAAAAGCGTGGGCCATCATAGACAAAAAACCTGTCCCCAAACACGCTGATGCTGCTTATCTTTTTGGGTATATTGCACAAAAAACGAACCATTACACTAAAGCCACAACCGCGTTTTCCAATTCCCAATTACTTGCACATCCTCTTCTAGGTAATCTGGCGAGGATCCATGGTGCCCAAGCGGCTTTCGATGCAGGTTCTTTTGAGCACTCTGCGGGTCTCCTGGCAGGATTAAAAAGCGAAAATCCATTTTGGAAAAAAGGAGGTTCTTTTCTCTTTTCACAAGCATTAATCGCTAATGGAAAGACCAAACTCGGACTTCGTGCGTTGGATGCGGGGATCGAAATAGGTTCATCTTCTCCGAAGAGTGCAGAGCATTTACGTGATATTGGCACGCTTCTACTTAAAGAAAAAGAGTTCAAATACACGTTAAAAGCGTGGCGAAATGCTATGGTAGATTTTCCAGGAAGCCCACAAGCTGAGGAAATTCAAAAACGATTCGAAAAGAACCGAAGCCTTTTTTCAAAGGAAGAACAATCGGCGTTTACCGCTCGAAGCAAAGAAGAAAAACTCAAAATCGGTGAAATACTTTTTGAGAAACACCATAATAAAAAGGCCATACTCGTCCTCTCGAGTTTAAAAGAAGAAAAAGATTTTTGTAAACCCTCCTACCTTATTGGTAAGAGTTATACCAAACTAAGGAAACATAAAGAGGCGATTCCCTGGTATAAAAAAGCACTTCAAAACTGCCAAAAGAAAGAAGAGTATTACCTAAAATCGCTTTATCAACTGGGACGATCGCACTGGAATTCCTCGAACCCAGAAGCGGCATTAAAGACGTTTAGTAGGCTCGTTCGAGAATTCGAAAAACATTCTTATGCGGACGACGCGATGCTTTATCGTGGAAGAATCTTATTGGAACAAAAAAAGAAAAAAGAAGCCCATTTGGAATTTCGAAAACAACTCAAAGCCTATCCTAAGGGTGATATGGCAGCAGACGCGCAATGGTATCTTTTCCGTGACGCTTTTGTTTCTGGAAAATATAAAGGAGCCATTAAAATTGCGGAAGGATTTGAAAAGGTGGGCGGAGAATACTCTGCGGGACGTCTCCCCTACTTTGTAGCACGAGCTAAACAATTGCTTTCGAAAAAAGGCAAAGGAGTCAAAGAAGCGTACTCAAAAGTAGTGAGCGAATATCCGCTATCCTATTATGCTCTTCTTGCGGAACAACGTTTGGCAGAAATTGATAAAATTCGAAGTAAGGATCTGTGTAAAAACGATTCTCGGCAAGCCTGTAAAATACTAGAGAGCACCCATTTTTCTTCTTTTAAGATTTCCGAAAAACTAAAGAAAAACATCAATTTTCGTAGGGCAATGCTGCTTCAAAGTTTGGCATTATATAATGAAGCAGGAAGCGCGTTTAAACAACTACGCGGAATTACTCCACCACACGATCTTTGGGGACTTGCAAAAATGCTGCATAATTCTGAGCTTCATTACTTATCCCATGATATCGCTCGAAGAAGACGCGGAAACTGGGAAAGCACTTATCCCTCCCGGAACGCGGATGAACGTTGGGAACTTTCCTATCCCCAACCTTATTCAAAATATGTAAGCGATTTTACGAAAAAAAATAACACGGACCCCAATGTGCTTTATGCGATAATGCGAGAGGAGAGTGGTTTTAATCCTCAAGTGAGAAGTTGGGCGGGTGCATTGGGTCTTCTTCAGCTCATGCCAGGAACGGCGAAATCCACGGCCACGAAGAGTGGGATTTCCCAGAATCATGCTCGACAATTATTTCTCCCTCAAAATGCAATCGAAATTGGATCGGCTTATATGGGGGAACTCGGTCGAAAAAGCGGTTATCACCCCGCCTTAATCATCGCGGGTTATAACGGAGGATGGGGGAATCTTTCCCGCTGGTTGGGTGCTACGAAGACCGACCAACTTGATCTCTTTGTTGAGGAAATCCCCTACGGACAAACCCGAACTTATACCAAACGTGTTCTCCGATCATATTGGGTATACAAAATGCTGCACCAAAACATTCGTGGTCCGCGAATAGCCACCGACATTAGCCCGCAAATTAAGCTCAGCAAATGAAGTGACTCTTGCTTTATAGTGGGAGTTCGTACTAGATCTATAGTTCAAATTTTCTCTCTCCTCGGAGCTAAAGTGTCCAAACGTGTTCGTAAAGCTGTTATTCCCGTTGCCGGTCTAGGTACACGATTACTCCCCGTGACAAAGTCGGTTCCCAAAGAACTATTACCGATAGTTGATGTGCCTGCGATTCAGGTCATCGTAGAGGAATGCATGGCCTCTGGAATTGAAGAGGTTATTTTTATCACCGGAAGGGGCAAAGGATCGATCGAAGATCACTTCGATTTCAGTTACGAATTAGAGAGCATTCTTGAAGGACGCGGTAAATCGAAAGAACTTGAAGCGGTTCGTAAGGCCAGCAATCTCATTCGAACGATCGCGGTCCGTCAAAAGAAACCCCTCGGTTTGGGACATGCTATCCTTCAAGCCAAAGATGTCATCGGCGACGAGCCCTTTTTAGTCGTTCTTCCTGATGATATTATTTCGGCAGATCCTCCATGTTCTAAACAACTGATTGATGTGTATGAAAAGTACGGAGAAGGGGTGGTCTCCATTCTGGAGGTTTCCGATGACGAAGTCTCTCGCTATGGAATCATTGATGGAGAAAGCTGGGAGAAAGATCTGGTTCGTATCCGCGTCATGGTGGAAAAACCATCACCCAAAGAAGCTCCATCGAATCTCGCGATTATCGGTCGATATATTCTTCCGCCTGTGATTTTTCAGTACTTAGAAGAAACCAAGGTTGGTGCAGGTGGAGAAATTCAACTCACAGATGCACTCCAAAGACTGGCTCGAGAACGCGCACTTATCGGATACAAATATACTGGGAAACGCCACGATACCGGGGACCGTTTGGGCTATATTACAGCCAACATCGATTTCGCTTTGCGTCGACCCGAACTTCAAGAGAAACTTTGGGAATTCATTAAAAATCTTGATGAAAATGATTACAAGTAAACGACTTTACTTTATTTCCTTGCTTCTCTTTGGACTCGTTTTGGTTCCTGACCGTGCTTTTGCGAAGCTTCCTTCCATTAGCTTTGCTAAAAAGCGTCTTCTTAAGACGAGAAGCCCCGAAAAAACGAAAATAAAAATTATCCTTCTTGGAAAAACACTTACACGTTACGAGGATAATATACTTCTTTTTTCTGGAGCCTTTTCTGTTCAGAAACTCACCTTTTCAATCTCTTCCCCATCCATCCCTTTGCGCATTCTCGCGTTAGCTTTAGGTGAACAAAAGGTCTTTGAAAGTATCGAAGAACATTTCGGAAAGCTCGATAAAAGCACACGTGTGAGCGTTCGAAACGAAGCCTTGATCCATCGTTACGGAAGCTCACCGAGCATAAGCGTAAACCGAGAAAGCGGCGCTTTGAGTTCCCTCGCTCTATCTATAAATGGGGAAACCTGGTCCCTGTACTCTGAAAAGAAAGACGGCGTTATCACGGGTGCAATCTACCAATCCGGTTTAGTTGTACTTCGATTTACGACTTCGAAAGAATAGTTTTTCTGGGTTCGACAACCTATCACTAATGAAAAAAATTTAATTCCTTAAGATCAGACAGACACAAATATCGGATATTTTATCTAGGCCCAAGTCCAGACGTTTGCGTCCGACGAAAGGGTTTAGTGAGTCCACGTTCTAAATAGCATTAAAAGATAGATTCAGTTCGTTTATACTGGGAAATGTTAATTGTTTAATTTTAACTGACGACGTAATTAGGATCGACTTTGTTGATACTTTCACCTAACCAATCAAGATATAGCTCAAGTAGATCTGCACGCTGTTCAGTAAATTCACCAGAGGAGGTTTAAAAACATACTTGTGTTTTGAAGCGCCAAATATTTCGAGCTTCGAATCCAATCCTTTTAATTCCGAAAGCTTTTTTTTGATTTCTTCTATCTTTTGTTTCATATGCTGGTTTACCTAATATCAACGAAAAAGAACGGATTTTCACCAATGAAGTGCGACCCTAACCCATTCGTTCCGACAAACCCAGATCTTGATTAAACGAAGAACAATAGTATAGACTTTAATCGAATCCATAAAATTTTACTCTTCAATTGAAGGAAAGAAATGAAATCGCTTCTTCTTAGTCTAGCCTTATGTGCCTGTTCTCCCGGTATTGTACACACCGAATTCGAAAACGATTTTGGAAAGGATGCGAACACTACGGATGCAGGAGACACTCTACCCACGAAAGACGTGAGACAGACAGATTTAGGGAATCGATCACAAGATACCGGATTAAAAGATATGTCTCGCCAAGATGTGGTTTCCGATCTTGGAAATACCCCAGACCTCGATGGGGGAATGGATCTCTCCGACCAAGGTGGGAACCAAGAATGTCCCTCCCTTAAAACCATAAGTGCCGTCGAAAAAACATTGACCAGTGGAGAAAATTACGCGCTTAAGAACATCAAGATAGATGGAGAACACAATAAAAAAGGCGTCTTTATCCGCGGAGTAGCAGGGAGTGGAAATACCCTTATTATTGAGGACTCGGTTTTCTTGAATACAAACTGGGCGATTCATACCCGCAACGTGGATAATATTGAAATACGTGGAAATTACTTTGAAGAAATCGGAAACACGATGCGTTTTGATAAAGCGGTCAGAGTCACTGTTCAATATAATAAGGTAAAGAATTTTGGAGTTCTTCCTTTCGAAAACTTGGGTGGGTCTTGGTCAGGAAATTTTGTACAAGTCACCTCTTCACAACTTAAAATCTACGATGTGAGTTATAATTTAGTTGACCGAAGTTCGGACCCACGGGCAAACAAGCATACCAATGTTTATGCCGAAGATTATATCAATATTAATCATTCCGTATTTGTAAGGGAAGGCGCCAATAAATATGGTCGTATTCATCATAACTACCTCCGAGGCAGCGTCGATCACAACGAGTCTATTTCCGCAGGTGCCATCATCTTTGACCAAGAATGCGAACATTTTAGAGTTGAAAATAACGTGATGGTTAACACCGGCCAATATTTAATGGGAAACGCAAATTCTGATGATATCGAATTTATCGACAATCAAGGTTTTATTGAATGGAAGCATGATTTTGCAACCCTGGCTCATAGTCATTCCTCAAGTAATAAATCCGGACCCAACCAAGTAGTGGGGGTGATCACCCAAGAGTACGGTTCTGGAAATATTGGAAGTACTTTGTTTAAAGGAAATAGAATCCTCGCCGAACGTTCGAATGCCGAGGGTCAGGCTTTTTCCTACTATTTCAATTGGTTTCCCGAAGGCACAAATACCTTTTCAAACAATAATTTCGATGCTTCAAGTCCGACCGGCGGACCCAATAGCGCACCGAATGGAACCTCAATCATAGCGGACGATATGTTTGGAACATATGGTAAAGGAAGCAACTATTTTCAGCGTTCCTGCCTCTAAAGAAAAGGATATAGAATTCTTATAGAAGCGCGGTCGAAATCACAATCACCGTTAGATGACCGGTCGACCCAGGCACTAAATATTTTTTCTTCTTTAAATACTGGAATTATTTCAAGAAACAAAAAAAATGAAGGAAATTATCGCCAAGCTATACCTAAACATAAGCAGATTTTGTGCTCCGGAAACCATGATTGTAGAGTTCTGTTTTGGTGGGGTCAATTTTGGATTCTATTTTAACACCGTTATTTCAATACCCTTTGGATCGTGTAGATTAGATTATCATCATAAAAGCTGGAGTAAAAAATGAAGAGTTATAGCGCAGAATTTATAGGTACATTTTGGCTTGTCTTAGGGGGATGTGGTAGCGCGGTCCTCGCGGCTGCATTTCCGGAAGTAGGCATTGGTCTTCTTGGCGTTTCAGCCGCATTTGGTTTAACGGTTTTGACGATGGCATTTGCAATCGGGCATATCTCTGGATGTCATTTAAACCCTGCGGTATCGATAGGATTGTGGGCCGGAGGACGTTTCCCAGCCCATAAGTTGCTACCCTACATTCTCGCACAAGTTGTGGGGGCGATAGCGGCGGGTGGTGTTTTATACCTTATCGCTTCTGGGAAATCGGGCTTTGATCTTTCTGGTGGATTTGCATCAAACGGATTCGGCATACACTCCACTGGCGGATACTCGATGGTCGCTGCCTTGGTTTGTGAAGTGGTCATGACAATGATGTTTCTTTTTATCATTATGGGCGCCACGGATGATCGGGCTCCCAAAGGACTTGCACCCATTGCGATCGGGCTCGGTTTAACCTTGATTCATTTAATCAGCATTCCGGTAACCAATACTTCTGTGAACCCAGCGAGAAGTACAGGTGTAGCGGTATTCGTCGGAGATTGGGCAATGACTCAATTGTGGCTCTTTTGGCTGGCACCAATCGTCGGTGCAATCATTGGAGCTCTTCTTTATAAATTTATCGCTTCAGAAGATTGAAAATGATCACCTTTTTGGAAGTAAAAAAGGAGAGGAAAGGGATAATGACTTATAAACCCTCTTAAAGAAAGAAGGAGACTCTGATTGTAAGGGTTCTTTCGACAGCGATTTAGCTTCGGATTGTATTGAGCCTTTAAGTTGCGATACCTTTTCTACTGAGACTAAATTATTGGAGGGAATCTCAAAAGAATGTAAGAGCTGCAAAGAATATCACACCAAGTGTAAAAAGTAGGCTCGCCCTTTTCGTTGAAAAGTTTCGTTTCCTTTTACGAAGCGATAATTCATAAATAGACAAAAATATGCTAATCAGACTCCGATCCCTTGGAGCACAGATGGCAAACCAGTCTAAATACCAATCTTCACCTCCCCCTCAAGCGGGGAATTCCACAAAATCGATGCCTCATAATAACGACGCAGAACGTTCACTTTTGGGTTCTATTTTACTCGATAATCGTGTTCTAGACGAGACCGCATCGACGATCCAGCCCACCGATTTTTATCGAGAAAGCCACCGCCTCATTTACAAAGCCATCATCGACATCGCAGCACGTGGCGAAGCCTTGGATGTAATTACCATTGGTGATCAATTGCTGGCCGAAGATAAACTCAAGGATGTGGGTGGACCTGCCTACCTCAACGCTTTGTCCGCGGAGGTTCCTTCGGCAGCCAACGTATCCCATTATGCGACTATTGTTCGGCGAAAATCTTCTTTGCGTGATTTTATCGCCACCGCTGATGGTTTAGTCCACCAATGTTATGATGATGTACCTGATGTTGAAGCCTTTATGGATGAGGTGGAAAAGGAACTTTTTGCGATCACCCAACGAGGGGTTAAGCGTGATTACTCTACGATAAAAGAGGTTGTAAAAGAGGCCTTTGCACAAATTGAAAGCCTCTACCAAAAAACAGAACACATTACGGGGATATCCTCTGGTTTTGTGGATATGGACGAAAAGACCTCTGGTTGGCAACCTTCAGATTTGATCATTATTGCAGCTCGGCCCGCCATGGGGAAAACAAGCCTTGCCCTAAATATGTTAAGCCATGCCTCTGTAGAACGTGGTGTTCCGGCCGCTTTTTTCTCTTTAGAAATGTCCAACGCCCAACTTGCAGTGCGTATGTTATGTAGTATTGCGCGGATCGACCAATCGAAATTGAGGAGAGGAAACCTTAGCGAACAAGAGTGGGCGAGGCTGATTAAAGCTGCGGGACAGCTAAGTAAGTCGTCTATTTTTCTTGATGACACGCCGTCCTTACCCATTATGGAATTCCGATCCAAATGTCGTCGCTTAAAATCTGAGCACGATATCGGCATCGTTTTTGTCGATTACCTTCAGTTAATGCGAGGGAGTTCGTCAAATAGTAATGGAAGCCGTGAACAGGAGATTTCTGAAATTTCACGAAATCTAAAGGCGGTGGCCAAAGAACTCAATATTCCTGTTATCGCATTGGCTCAGCTAAACCGGGGTGTGGAGAGTAGAGCAGACAAACGTCCGATGATTTCCGATTTGCGGGAATCAGGTGCCATCGAGCAAGATGCAGATATCATCTGTTTTGTTTATCGAGATGAAGTTTATAATCCTGATAATCCGGAGAACAAAGGGCTTGCTGAACTGATCATTGGAAAACATAGAAATGGGCCGACAGGTGTGGTTGATTTACGTTTTTTTGGTGAATACACTCGCTTTGATAATTTTCGTCCAGTTGAACCCTAAATCTAATTTCTCAAATAATGCGGAAAGTAAACATCTTTACTGTTGTAGGACGACGATAGATCTTATTGAGGAGTGCTATAAATCGAGACACATACCATTGTGGCATTCGCCGACACGCCCATTTTCTCGGCAGATCTGGTTATTACATTGAGCGACCGAGCAGTCACAAAGAAAATCGCAGGAATCGCCGATCCCGTCATTATCACGATCGGATTGATTAGGATTCTTTTGCAATCGACAATTATCACAAAGATCACCAACCCCATCACCGTCGGAATCGACTTGGTTAACATTGCTCTTTTTCGGACAATTATCACAAAGCTCGCCAACCCCATCTCCGTCGGTATCTTTTTGATCCGTGTTTGCAACAATAATACAATTATCACAAACATCCCCCACACCATCGTTATCCCCGTCGGCCTGAGAATGGTTTACTTTTGTAGGGCAGTTATCACATTTATCTCCCAAAAGGTCCGAATCACTATTTTGTTGTGAGGGGTTATCGTTGTCCGGACAATTATCGAGGGTATCGCGAACGAGATCGCCATCGCGATCTGAAACACAGGCATTCTTTTCACAAAACGACTTGGTTTCGCATTTACCACATTCGATCTTTTGGTCCATATCGCACTTGTTTTTTATTGTAGCGTTTCCACAAGCCAAACCTTTAATCGCGCAAAGCTTATCAGCCGATTCTTTTTTACACTCACATTGGTTGTTTAAGCATTCGAAAAAATCAGGACAATCACCACATTGTACGGTTCTATCTTTTTCACAATCAATAACATCGATCGTCCCACAACGTGCTTCACGATCGCCACAAAAAACTTCAGGATCCCGTAGGACACAAATATCCATCTTGGTTTGGTCTTGCAGTCCAGAATCAGGGGTATAAAAGTCAACGTTGCGAACGTCAGGATTACGAAAATTATTCTTTTGATCCTTCACGCCACTGTCTTTCTTGGTGAGTGTAGCTGACGACGTATCTTTCCCTTCGTCTTGGTTAAAAGCGGGATCATCGGACAGGTTACAACCCATCATAGAAAGTAAGATTATCAAGGTCTTGATCACACAATTTCCGAACTAATAAGTAACTTGGAGTTCAACCAGAATAACGTGATTAACCCATAGGATCAAGTTTTTGACCGCTCCAACTCCATCACTATTAGAGTCATTTTGATTGGGATTATTCGAACTGGGGCAATTATCACACCCCCTTTGTCTTGGATTGAAATATCTGGACCGTTGTCGAGTGGATTCCTTTGTTTAAAGTCGAATAGGCAAAGCAGATGAGGTGAGCTATAGATAACATCGAGGTAAACATGGATTCACAAGATCGGCTCATCGAAAATATTCGTTCATCAATTATTGGCGAAGACCGAGTAATAAATTGTCCATATGGACCACGAAGAGTGACTTATGCCGACTACACCGCATCTGGTCGAAGCCTTAGCTTTATAGAAGATTTTATTCGAAACGAAGTCCTTCCTTTATACGCCAACACTCATACAGAAACCTCCGGAACAGGACTACAAACCACACGATTGCGAGAAGATGCTCGAAAAATCATTGCAGAATCCGTAGGAGCGAACGAAAAAGATGTGGTTCTATTTTGCGGTTCTGGCGCCACTGCGGCCATAAATAAACTGGTAGATATCCTTAATATCAGAATCCCTAAAGATCTTGATGAGCAATATCGTTTGTCAGAAAACATCCCTAGTGAAGAACGTCCGGTCGTGTTTATTGGACCTTATGGAGTTTTTCAGCCGCTTCAAACGTTACAGGTATTGGCACCGACACGAGATCAGTGGCTGCTTGCCTCCATAAACATGGCGCGCTTTCTTTCTGGGATTTCGCGGCTGCAGGACCCTATGTCAAAATAGAAATGAACATGGAGGATGAGCTCAAAGATGGTAAACTCATTTACAAAGATGCAGTTTTTTTATCTCCACATAAGTTCATTGGAGGCCCAGGAACACCTGGCATTTTGGTGGTAAAAAAGAATATTGTGAATAACCAAGTACCCACACAACCCGGAGGCGGGACGGTTGCTTTTGTAAGCCAAAATGAACATCAATATCTGGACGATCTGGTCCACCGAGAAGAAGGCGGAACACCCGCGATCATCGGCTCTATTCGTGCCGGTTTGGTATTTCAATTGAAAAGTGCGGTGGGTGAGGATCGCATACAAGAGCATGAACATAAGTTAATTCGAAAGGCCATCAAAAGGTGGGCCGAGGTGCCCAAAATAGTCATCCTGGGAAACCAGAAAGCATGGCGACTTTCCATTATTTCTTTCATGATCCGTCATGGAGAGCAATACCTACATCATAACTTTGTGGTTGCCCTTCTCAACGATTTATTCGGAATCCAAGCGCGTGGTGGGTGTTCCTGTGCCGGTCCTTATGGACACCGATTGCTTGGAATCGACCTCTCACAATCTAAAGAATTTGAGCGCGAAATCCTCAAAGGGTGTGAAGGTATAAAACCGGGTTGGGTGCGTTTAAATTTCAATTATTTCATTACCGATGCTCAATTCGACTTTATTCTCAATGCCGTCATTTTGATCGCGGAACATGGATGGAAACAACTCCCCAATTATACCTTTTTTCCTACCACAGGAAACTGGCGACATAGAGAAGGCATTCCCCAACCACCGATGAGTTTAGGAGATGTTAAATATGATTCAGGAAAAATGGAATACCGCAGTAGACGGGCTACTGATCCTGAATGGGTCCTAAAGGAGTATATCGAATATGCAGAAACTTTATTTGAGAAAAAGGCAAAAAAGAGAAATATAGAACCCTCAAAAAAGAGCACTGATTTTGAACTTCTCCGGTGGTTTCCTCTGCCTGAGGAAAATAGTAAACCTTGATGAGTATTATTTTAAAGTAAACCCAAATACTTTCGACTTCGCGCCTTGGCTAGACATCACGGTCCCAGTGTCTTTCATAAAATTTCCGTTGGGTAAATTTACTATGATTTGATAATTCGCCGCTGTGGCGCCGTCATGATTCTGAGTCCAGACACGATAGAGCCCCTTTGGAATAGTATCTCCTGAAAAATAAGCAATCTCTTGATGCGGTTTTGACGCATCTCGGGTTTTTCCTTTACACGCCTCATTGTAGCATTCATCTCTTACGATCTTTCCGCCGGGAACACTAAACCCGTTCACTTCTCCAGAAGTCAGTACTTTTCCGCTAGGAGTTTGAACATAAATATCAAGATCTGTACCTTCGGTCCATGCGAGGGTTATCCGAAGAGGCCCGCCTGAAGCCTTTGCAGGAAGGACACGTATTGCATCTGCGACGAGATGCTGATTTCGAGCAACTTTCCCTGGGGAATTATCATAGATCGATACCCATTGGTCGCCACCCTTTGCGAAATCAAATTCTCCAAGGACTTCCCAGCCCTCACCGCCAGCAGATTGATCCACATAGAGGTTGCTTTCTTTTCGATTATTACGGAAGCGGTATCGTACGGAATTAAATTTCGCATACGCTTTGGTAGAATGATACATTACCTTGTATTTTCCCGCTTTTTCAAAATTCAAATTCCATCTCGCCCAGTTCGAGGGAGAAGAAGATTTCATTCCGTTGGTCCAATTTAGATCCCCTCCAAAGCCGTTTTTCGCGCTTCTCCAATATTTCTTGGGACCAAACTTCTCAAAACATGCGCTGGTATTATCGATGATCCCGCCGCTTTCCTTAATAACATCACCACATCCGCTTTGGACCGGCGTAGAGCCACAAGAACCGCCGGCTGTCGAAAGCGTAATATCTTCACCATAATACATCTTAAACATCTGTTTATAATCAACACCTTTATTGGCCAAACAAGTTTCACCATTTTGTGATGCGGTTCCACGGTTTTCGCGATTACTACATCGACGGTGTCCACCTCTCCACCCTTGTTTCGACTCCATCACGCCACATGCCGAATACCCTTTATTATACGTGACCAAACTTTCTCTTCCAAAACCACCAGAGGTCCCGCCAGTACCTCGACATGCGCGATAAGGGTCTGTTGTTTTTCGTTGGGGAGGAATCGCACCAGCGACAAAAAAGGAAGCGATAAGGGTGCCTCGCCAACTTAAATACTGACCACGCGTTTCGGCCACAGCTCGGAAATGTTCAGCAGTTGGTTTCTTGTTACATGAATACACTTGATCCGCTTGACTATCGCGCAAGGTGAGACTTTTCTTTCCGCGCTTTAACTCAATAAGTTTATAATACATGAAGCCACGTGCTTGAACGGCCTGAGCCTTCAAAGCCTGAAAAGGTGCGTTTCCGTTCTCACACGCGATGACGTGAGGAAGATACTCGGATTCCACATCAAGGTCCCGTACACCCTTTCCCTTCACATTAACTTTCACGGTGCAAGGAGCGTTCGCCATGAAAGCCTGTGTATCGAATTCTTCCTCTTCGTCTTCAAATCCATATTCACAACCTGCAAAAGAAACGAGAATGAAAAAGAGAATACTAAGATGTTTCATGGCGATCCTTCAGTCATGGTTGTTCGACGTATAAGTGCACGCTTTGTGCCATCTATATTTAGACAAATCAAACAGATATAAGCCACAAAGTGGGGTAATTTTTGCACGATCGGGGACAATCGTTCGGACCTCTTCAGCACAAAAAAAATCACGGCAAAACCGTGATTGTTTTTACTCTCTCAAAGATTCTATTTTACGGTGAAAACGTACTTGTTGGACTCTGCACTTTTCCTTTGAGAAACACTTCCTGCTTTTTCAACAATAGTCCCGTCAGGGAATTCGAAACGAATATCGAAACGTGCACTGGATTTACCATTATAATTTTCAGCCCAAACCATATATTTTCCTTTTAGCTCTGTCCTCCATTCCACGACTTCTGAATGGGGGTTTGATGCCGAACGCCCTTCACCAAAACATGAACCGCTATGACACTCGTCTTTGGCAAGCACTCCGCCATCTGCAGCGATAAGTCCGTCAATATCTGGAGATATTTCGAAACCGTTGGGTGTTTGTACGTGAATGTCGAGATCAGTAGCGTCAGTCCATTGAAGTGTAACTTTGACCCCATTACCCTCTCTTTTTGCGGGAAGTACACGAATCGCGTCAGCCACAATATGTTGGTTTCTTGCAACTTCGCCTGAGAAATTATCATAAAGGGAAACCCATTGTCCCTTCCCTTTGGCAAAATCGTAGGTTCCTAATTCAACCCATCCGTCACCGCCAGTAGACTGGTCAAAATAGAGATCAGACTCTTTTTGATTGGCACGAAAGCGATATCGAACCGAATTGAATTTCGCATATTGCGCAGTGGAATGGTAATAAACGGTGTACTTTCCGGCTTTCTCGAAGTTAAGATTCCATCTTGCCCAATTCGAGGGAGCAGAAGACTTCATCGCGTTTGTCCAATAGAGTGATCCCCCATAACCGTTGTTAACTTTTCTCCAATACTTCACGTTTCCATGTAAATCGAAGCAACCGCTGGTGTTATCAATCCGCCCGCCTGAAGCTTTGATGGTTTCTTTACATGTATTCTCTACCACTTTAGCGCTTGTCGTTAATGCGATGTGAATATGATCTTCATGGCGTTGAGTGGCGTTCTCACGACGCCCATAATAACGGAGTCCAGAACCTGCTCTCGCGGAAGTCCAAATACTATTGTCCCAGATCACTTCTTGAATCCCATATTTTTGGGCGTTAGATAACAACCATCTTGCCACAGGATCGCCTTTATCATTATCCGCTTTTCCACGATGGAGCGGAATAAAGATATCCATAGCTCGTCCTGTTGAATGGATCGACATACTTGTAGACCTGTGAATTTTCCGACAAGAATAGCCACCGATTCCTCGAACCTGAGAAAAACGTGCTTTTATTTGAGCTTGCAACGATCGGGCAGCGGGTGTGAAGGTGTTTTTGGGAGCACATCCTGAAGGACCTCTCCAAGTTCCGGCCCCACGATAGGGAATTCTATATCCAGCAGCTTGACGTTCTAAGGAAGGTGAACGCCACCTTCCTGCACGAGTAATCTCAAAACTCTGAACGTTCTCAGTATCATCAAAAGACTCTGCACAGTTTGTGATAAAGAGCAAACCCACCACCACAAACAAAAAAGGCTTAAGTGAGATGTTGAGGTGTTGCATGGAAGCTCCGTTAAATTGTCGATGTACATAAGAGAATAGCACAAAACGTGCCAATTATAGGTGGCGCATAAT
>JAUTBZ010130572.1:0-30693 GCA_032361785.1 Lepetodrilus galriftensis
GAACCTACAAGACAATGCGTATTCTTCATTGATTCCAGGGGGGGCCCTGGAATCAATGAAGAATACGCATTGTCTTGTAGGTTCTGAACTATAATATTTCATAAATATGGAACCAATTTCCATAAACAGGACAGAGTAAGATATACCAGTGGGTACTACCTGAATGATTTATTGAATTAGCGTGGTTTTTTTCTATCAATGCAGCGGGAATATTTCATTCATACGTGACAACAGGTACTATCTGGAAAAACTACATCTACTCTCAATATTTTCTAAGTCTTTCGTAATTTCAATTTTATTAAAAAGCGATGTAATTTTCCGTCCTCTGATTTACATTAGCAAATGAACCTTTCCAAAGATAAGATTGGGCCAATTATTATATTTTCTTAATGTTTGTACAAACACCGGTTATACAAGCTATCAAAGCAAAAATGTAACACCAAATGTTATTTTAGGCACACGGCGACGAAAACCAAACAGAGGAAAACTGCACCTTGTGAATTCCTTTTCCAAGCCTATTTGTGCTTTCAATTAGTGTTAACATGAAAATGATCAACGTAGTTCATTGTACGCATAGCCAGCTTTACAGAGCACAGAGGTGACCCAACTTCAAACATATAACTTTCTTTTGAAACATCTCCCGAGATGTGATAGGTCTTTCATGTATCAGCACATACAGTTGGCTAACAAGACGAGTTAAGCCCAAAGATTACCATTCGTGCCAATCATCTTAACAAGGTACATAAGTAAGAAATTAGAAAAACGCAACATTTTAGAATTAATTATTTCTTTTTAAAGTGTTACTTGTTAGCGTTGAATGAAGCTCTAGTATATTGCATATCATCACATCTGTTTTCAATGTAACTGAATAAATGTGATAGAATTTTTCAATTTTGGCTTTTCTCTTTGAATTCTGATGCAGAATTACATTCATAAAATAGTTTCTGCAAGAAGAGGCCCTGATATTACGAAACCTTTTAGAGTATACGAGTTCATCCTCAACTCAAATTTCGTTCGAGAATCCCCATAAGATTTTTGAGCGGGAATGGAATCGTACTCAAAATGATTCATAATACTGGGGCCAGACTTTGTTTAAGTATCGGTGAGTGAGTGAATATGGAGTTTAACGTCGCTGCGGAAATCTTTCACCAATTTGCGACGATTTAAGTATCGGCATCATTGATCTTGATAGAAATGTGACATAATGTGTTCCAATTTTACAGACAAAAAACATAATGCACCATACACTATATGTGCGACACCGAAGCCTTACTAGCAAATCCTAAACACACAAGTATCACACAGACATCTCCTAGACCACATGGACATCTCGTAGACTTCAACCAGCAAAGATTCCAGTATGCAGATGATCTAAGCTTAGGATAATTAATAACATCGTACCTGTATAACCTATGGAAGCTCCAAAGACACAGCATATTCCGATTCCAATAATATTATTCCAATTTCCCAAAACGAGAAGCATTAGCAACTGAGATATTAATTACTCCGACATTAACATCGTAAGCTTTCATGGTAATCTATTTAGACTGCTAAATTGAAGGCATTAATCATTAGTAATGATGTGAGCGACAGATACTGTACAGAGTAGAGACACAACAGCAGTAGACATCTCACCATAGATACATAAGAAACGTGTGTACTCCATCATGTACGAGACCTGCTGGAGAAATGTGACTAATGGCACCGGCACCGACAGTGCACTCGGCGTCGCCAATACACCCAGATGACCAACAGGAAATATTGCGCGATAAATTATACGCTTTAACTCTAGCCTCATCAAAACACATCCGTGCACACATCAGTAGCTCTATGCATTTATTTGTTTAGTTTTGCTCATATCCACGACTCTCTGAGACCCCTCTCTCTCTCTGTGTCAATCCGTGCGCAAACAACAGGAAACATTTCCTCCCCCGTAGGAGACCATAGCAGATCCTCCTTGAAGTCTCTCTCTCTCTCGTCATCGTCTGGGCAGCTTTTACAGACAGCTGGCAGGGATCAAGACACAGAACCCAAGTAATTTTTTTAAAAGTCGTATGGAATCGGGGAGTCGGCTAGGAGGGGGTCAGAGACTATTGCCTCACCACGTGGTCGGGGGGGTCGGAGAGTATTGCCAGAATGGGATCAGATCGCGGTCGAAGTGCTTGTCGGTTATCCAGGTGTGACAACGTCTGCTCACAGGTAAATCGGTGGAACGCTCGCACGTAAAAACCTCGGACGTCTGACAATGCTCACATTGAATCAATTTGTACTTTGTACTTTGCTAATGAGCCATCTACTAAACTAATCTCAAGATTGACGAGGCCTTAGTCACATTATTGAGATACAAGATAGTATTAATATTCAGATGTTCTTACAAACATATGAACACAACTTATCTATAAAAAAATAGATGAATCATCAATATGATTTTTATTCGACATATATGCCAAATTTCTAATTCCTAGTCGTTTTTACACTGCATAGTACAAGGTTATTTTAAGACGTAGATAATCAGCAAAAACTATGATGTTAATTAAACATATACGCCACATTTCTAATTCCTAGTCCTTTTTTTTTGTGTGCACTGAACACAACCTATTTGTCAGTGATAATCCCAGAATCTCGTCTATTCCGATCTGAAATTCTACGTCGCGGCAAATAACTCCACAAGATGTGGCTGTTATGAACTGTCACGTTGCATGTACCTCTCGGAAGCACCCAACACGTTCCCCGACTGCTCCAATGTTACACCTTGCACAACAGTGCCATGTTTACCACCGATTCCGCAATAGCTGCCGTTCCGACTGCCACACCAATATACTGATTACTATCAAACTGTCTGCGACGTGCCAAGCTACCTCAGTCTCACGGATGAACTTACGACTTATGACATTGGAAGAATCAAGATTAGTTACCGTAGTCCCTCTTGTACTGCCCTGATTTATGCTCATTGTGATTCCGCCGTTTTCCGCATAAAAGAACAATCATGTCTAAGAACATGTTGCGCACTACTGGGAAATATATATATAATAATAATATTAGTACATGTACGTTTATATTATAGCACTATAAATCCATTCGGTATAGTTCTATATATATGTTGAAGTGCACAATAGAAATATCTTTGATGGCCAAGGTAAACTGTAAAAGTTAGTGAATGATTTATTGTTTTACGTCACAGCAGGACTCTTTCGCCTATACACAATGCTGGGTCCAGGTAAAGAATTACAGCTTGTTTTATTTTCATATTACAAATTTATTATCTCATAAAAGAAATTAAAAAATAATAATTATATTGGGGACAATATTATGACCATACTCTCTATTTATGAAGTGCTCATAGAATATTCCACATGACACAAGAATAATCTTCATCTCAAATTTAGTAAAACACATTAAACACTAGCCATTGTCGGCGACCATTAACGTAATTCTATCTGAACAGCACGATCAATCCTACGACAAATATTTCTTCCCTGCAAAACCAGCAAGACTTTCCTGAGCTCAAAAAGAAATAAATCTAGAAATATTTTCCATAATGGTGAAAGGTTCTTCTTAGAAATGGATCACGGAGTACAAAATGGCTAAAACGGCTAACCCAGTTGTTCGCAACGCTGATGGAGGTAACACTGACAAGACGTCGTCACATTACATAAATCTATGAACAGCTTGCCATCTATGACCTGCTCTTTAAGCACCGTACATCCAGCAAGTACAGTGAACGCTATAGTGGGCGGGGGTATTGCTTTCAAGGATGTAGCGTGTGGATATAAATGTCTTTACACCATCAAAGACGCCATTGATTTACTTCGATCCTCCTCAATTTCAGATCAAACGTATTGAAAAACAACCAATCATGATATCATGAAAAGAAGATGGATTTCTTTCCTCTTCATATGATGTATAAGGTGGCAAGGAGATTGTACACGGAAATCGTTTCAATCATGTCAAATATAATGTAACGGGAATATTTCTGAACAGAAATGACAATATTCTGGTCAAGGAGGTTAGAACTTCAGTATTTATTACTCAACCATGTGTTTACTGTAAGAACTGGATCTATAAGATGTGCATATATGTTTCTTGCTCACCCAGCATGAGACTCTTGTCCACATCAAAGCGTGCGATGCCGATGGACGGGTCAGTGTGACTGTCGTAGCGGTCAACGGTCACCTCCCAGTAGTGGACGCCCTTGGAGAAGCCCACGGTCCCCAGCGCCACCCGGTGGTCAAAGCTGTTGCACGTGATGCTCTGGTTGTTGTTGGAGAAGAGGATGTCTTGGTGCGTCGTCGTGTTGTCGAACGTGAACCAAGCCACTGGAAAGAAGAGAAAACATTGTTAGTCTTTAACGCCATCATAAAGTGTCCTCGGTATCCTCATTGTTGTCAACATCAGTGTCATCTTAATCCGTCAACATCGTTGTCATTGTCAACATCATCATCAACATCATTGTCATTGTCTTCATTAGTTACGTCATTATTACTGTTATAGATATCATAGTGTTCGTCGTCATTGACATTATGATAACATATCATCATCATCATCCTCATCATCATTATCATCACAATCATCATCACCACCATCACCATCATGATATTCATCAATTATACCACAATCATAATCATCATAACTACCATAATCATCATGGTAATAATTACTACCGGTAACATAATGTATTGTTTTCAGTATCAGCATTAGCAACATTATTGCTCACGTCGTCATCATCATCACCACCACTACCATCATCATAATCATCATCACCACCACCACCACCACCACCACCACAACCATCATCACCACCATCATCACTACCACCATCATTATCATCACTACCATCATCATAATCATCATCACCACCACAACCACAACCATCATCACAACCATCATCACCACCATCATCGCTACCATCATCATCATCATCATCATCATCAATCAAAGAAAGATAATACATAATCCACATCCATCCATCCTAACTTTAATATGCTCGAAATAGTAACGTTGCCATCATATTAATGGGCAAAGTTTACAGGCCTCTCTCGCTCATTCACCATGCTATTGTTATTACCGTACTTGAGACATCTAACATCCAAAAGGACCGACACCCCACTGGGCTCATTCATAAATGTGACTTGTATTGACTTTCCTCTGCATCGCCCAGTGGTGATAGGGTACACAGGTTTTCTACATCAGCACCGGACCTTCATTCATAAACACAGCATGATCCCCTCCCCATTACATACTCTGGTAAATACTGTCATCTATATACTGACCACAAACATGCTCAGGTGTCTAGGATACTCTCCTCAAACTAGTTGTGCGGAAAATAGTACAACAGCTGTAAAGCGCTCTCCTGGCAACAGATATCACATAAAGTTTCACTTTTACACCCCTTGTTTTGTTCCCTGTTGGCTTTATGATATACTCACTTTTGTTTGTGATGTTCATATTGGTTTGTGTTCACTTCGGTTTGCAAGGGATCATAATACATTGCTATATTCAAATAGATTTGTGAAGTTCACATTCATTTTTGATATTCACATTGGCTTGTGATGTTCATATTCTGATTTGTGATGTTCACATTGCTTTTTAGTGTTCACATTCATTCTTAATATTCACATTGGTTTGTAATATTCATATTGATTTATCATGTTCATGGTCACTTTTTTAATACTCATATTGGATTGTCATGTTTTTATTGTTTTCTTATTCTTTTTATGTCACATTGGTTGGTAGTGTTCATATCAGTTTGCTATGTTCACATAGTATAGGCTTATGATAATCACATAGGTTTTGTTTTATGTTCACATTAAATTGGTGGTGTTCATAGATAGAGTGTTCATATCAGCTTGTGACGTTCACATTGCCTTCTGAATCATGTCCAGTACAGGCTACATCTAGAAAGAAGACCACTACTCAACACTGACATCCATATCTCAAGTGCCAAGCATTATCTAACCCCTCACACTACTGGTATCAACATACTGTATGGCAGTTTATTTAAAGATAAATCAGTTTATCGTAGTGGGCTCAGCATGAGGTATGTATTAATTTCCGTACTGTCCCTTTCACTGGGTCAATATGATGACCCCCCAAGCAGTGCTTGTCAAACATACGAGGCCCCAAAAAACCCAACAACATTGGATCAATGGTAGGCCTGAGAGATGAAAATTAATGGGACCTTGAAATGTGTGGATCTCACAGATTTTGTAAGACAAGGACAGCCCCCCTAGGGTTCATTTGTATCTGTGCGATGAATGATTTATAGAATATTACTATCTTACATGAAAAAGAAACCAAATCTGACTACTGTGCGATGTAGCCATTTGAGAACTGCTGTGAGATATAGTTCCATGGTATATACTTCCTTCCGTAAATTACAATAAACTGATGAACACGACCCTTTAAAAGTTGAACGAATGACAACTCATGAAGTCATAAGGGTTAAAGCCCATCAGAATCAAGTTCACAATGTATGGAATCGTTTTTCACGAATGTCTATAAATGTAACTAAATGTCACGAACATTTATGAAAAAGCTGACAGGTTTATGTGATAAAATAAACTACATGCACGAAAACTTAGAAATGCAGTTAAAAATGTTTCCATTAAATCTTAAAGCTAAGAAAGTATATCAAGAGGTCACAGGAAAAGACTTTTTAGTTGGGAATTGATCGAGATCGTGATCTCATTCTTTGGCTAGGGTGTTGAAAGTAGCAATGAAAATTTATTACAAATGTTTGAAATTTGAAACAGTTTGCCGAACAAATCTTGTTAAATCAAGATGGACACGGCTCCAGTTGATCAACATCGCACGCATTTTAACAAGTTGTCAAGATTGCAGAAAAAAATGAATTAAACATCTGATATCCGAATATTTTTTAAACACAGTTACATAAACTATTTACTTTAATAAGAATTGAAATTATAATTAGTATATTATGATTGAATGGAAATGTACATGAAAGTTTCACTCCCAATTAGAACTTGATATGAAACATGAATAGATAACATTTACTACAGCGAGAGGAAAGATTATTTGAATGAATGAATGAATGAATGAACAAATGAATGAATCAATAAATGAATTATTGCTTTACATTGCAGCAGGAATATTTCACCCATACACCATAACAAAAAATGTGTTAATCCAACTTAAAAACAATTCTACCAACTAAATCATGAGAAACAACATCCAAATTTAATGACAAGAAATGAACAAACTAAATCCATAGTCTGATAGTGATACAGAGATCCAATAGTCATGTTGGGATATTCCGACTGTCAATGACTATTTTCTCCGACTATTTAATGCCAGTTTATGAGACGCCTTCTGCGATAGTGCCAAGGACCGTCACAGACTGTAACGGACTGTATCGAAGCCTCGAGACTATTTAATGCCAGTTTATGAGTCGACCTCTATGACAGTGCCAAGGACCGTTCCAAAGACCTGTGCCAAGGAAGGTCACAAACTGTCACGAGATAGTCACGAGATAGTCACGAGATAGTCACGGACTGTCACTGAGTATCACGACCCCGCTATAAGACAGCCTGGGTACAGTCACATAAACTGTCAATAATTACACCATAGTCCTGACTTTGTAACCAGATCCCTGCGGTTCCTATTGTGTATAACAGATCCTGTCGGCATAAATCGTCACGCTGTCAATTATTATCGGCAATCAAACGCAACTTACAGCCTTTGTTGCGTCTTGTCACCTAATTTCCGCAAGAAAATTATCTTTTTAACACGCTGTAACATGCCTTCTATCAATTTATTACCTTAAAAGCGCAACTGTTTGATTCTTAAAGCCAGATTTGATTGTTCTTGGTGCCAGACGTTTTCTTCTGTTGGCGCCTGTGGAATTAACCACTTCAGCTAACAAGAAACAATATCAATAAATGTTCCATAAAGCGGTTCTTGAATACAAATTTAATAACACATACCAGAAACATACCCTCCAAAAAATAGCATTTTCTTCAGGAAATACGATAAAATAAAATAAAATATAAATAAATAAATAATTAAAACACAAAATAAATCTGTATCAGATTATCACTAGTGCCACAGTATAGTGTTTGTTGTTTTTAGTGGCTTGGAAGGTCGGAAAGATAATTAAAAAAGTGTCCGTAAAACATACTTAGACCTTTCGCGTAATATCTTTCAATGATGTGTATGACACAAATGTTGGAGGCATTGAACACATTTCTTTTTAATTGGGGAGATATTTTTTTTAAATATTTTTATAAAAAAACTAATTATTCAGTTAAATAATAGAATGATTGTAGTGCTATGAGAGTTGTAACACCTTATACCGTAGCATAGAATTGTGACTCTAGTAGTGCTACGATCATCATGTGGAACAGGGTACTGAACAACTGGGCCCCCGGACTATTGAACATATCGACGCCATAAAGAGTGGGCATTGTCTGCTGACTTCCTGCTAATCATTCCACCCTAAAGCTGCAAAATAGGGTCTCAGCAGGACCCCTTTCTCGTGACTTTGTTTATTTGATTGTTGCAAGTCTCCTGTAAACATCCTAATATCTTAATTCACGCTTTGTATTCATGGACAGAATATTTAATCAAGGTTTCTACAAACATGGCCACTGCTATTGTGTCGTAGCGTGAAAACTGGTTAATCCAACTATGAGATAAATACACCCTTCTGGGTTAGAAACGAGAGCACACAAAGTTGCCCGAAAGAAGTGTCCATGAATTTAAAGTGAATGCTACGATTGTTCATTGTCCATTGAATTCAGGCACTTAATATCAGCATTAAATGAGAAGGGTCATAATGCATTGATGAAAATGTAACATTAATTAAGTTAAAAAGCGAAATAATATTTAAAACGAAATTATAGGTTGATAACTTTTGTGTGTGATAGAGTTATCAGATGCTGATTGTCAAAAACAAGTTCAATTTTATAGTGCAAACATCCGAGTACATTAGAATCCCATGCAAGAAAAACATCAATGTTTTTCTTATTAAACAAATGATTCATTTCTACTACTGATTCAAAAGTAATTATTTCAGTAATTTAAAGAAATAAAAGAAATATGCACGGAATTAACATATTTGATAAGAAATCATGTTTCATATAAAAAATGACATTTTTTTCCCTCTCTCCCAACATAATGGATTCCGTCAAACAATAATTATTAATCCCTTATTTGATATATGGTGAGCACGATACAAAGCAAGGATTAAATTTGGTATTACATCGGAGAGTTTCTTAATCCTGGCGTTCCGGCAGAGACAATAGATTAAATTGATCGCGAAAGAATCAGATACATTTCTGGGTCAAGATTGGTCCTGTCATGGCCTATTGTTAACAGGACAATGAGGACATCAGGACATCACGGGTCTTGTGGCCGAGGACAGGCCAAGAATGACGTTAACCGGGACGGAACTAAACAAGATATAATTGTAACGGGGACTCGCTGTCTCTGCACTTTTAGCAGACGAGGCACTTTATGGAAACCCGAGTCTTCGTGGCATTAGCATCGCTTGATAAACTTGAGTTGCATCACTCGTTAAGACAAGTAATGTTTTAAAATGAAAATATGACATTTTTGATATTTGCAAAGTTGGACCGGGCTGCGGTAGAGAATGCTGAAATGGTTAAAACTTTTTTATTTATTTATTTATTTGTTAATTGGGGTTTAGAGATGCTTAGGGTACTAGTAATACAGTCTGCATACATTTAATAATTTATTGGGGTTTAGAGCTGCTTTCAAGATTAATTCACATATCACGGCTTGTCAGATTAGGGCAGGAGGAAATCTGCAATATCCGTCGCGCTGAATGTTGCAGTAAACTTGCGAGCAACGGCTGTTACTTTATACTCACATTGATTTACCTGAATATGTTCCAAAATTTATAAACTATTATTGGTACCATCAAAAATTAACTTTTTCGCAATAAACGTTAACCTACAGAAAATGTGTTGAATTAGATTTAAAATCTTCCGCATAATTTGTTAAATCTGTTAAAAAAATTCCACATAATTAACAAAAAGACATTATTCATCGAGTTGTTCAATTGCCTTGTTCATCAGACAAGCAACGTCACATTAGACACAACATTTTTGATGAATTCAGATAGAAAGAAAGCTTCTAACGAAACAGCAGGGCATGAGTACGTTCCCCCCTGATCACTTTAATTATCCAATCCCCATCTCACAAGAACAATAGGGAAGTGACAGGTTTACACAAATCTTTGAAAATTTTGGACTTGGAACACGTGTCTATCTCACGATAGATGGGGAAACGAAAAATCGTACAGAACAGAGTAAATAATGTAAAATACACATCAAATATTCAAATAGAGTTAATAGGTAGACCACAGGCGCTTGTCACAAATATTGGATTCGGAATATTCGGAATACTAGACTAGTATTCATGACAAGCGCCTGTACTGTGGGTAGACAAGGTAGTAAGCTGTGTGACCAAATGTTGGTTTATCATAAAAGTAAGACTGCATAAACATAAACAGTCTTTGAACTTGTTGTGGGGTGAGTGAGTGATTATGAAGTTTAAACATCGCTGCGGGAATATTTCACCCATTTGCGATAAATGTTGTGGGGGATGGGGGAGATAGGAAGAAAGTTAATTTTGGGTTTTGTGTTAAAAAATTAGTTTTTCTTATCTTTTAGAACCTTCAGACAACACATAATCCATTCTTGTTAGCTTTGATATTGAAGATAGCCACGGGAATGTAATCTTCAATTAGCATTAATATTGAATTATCACAAAGAAATTTGATTTCAGATATGCAACATTTCATAGAGGAAACATGCTGGACGTGGGTCTAATTAGCCATAGGCTTGTCTGTACCATTTGTTTGAAATAAAATAAAATTTTACATAATGATTTAATCAATATCTCCTTCCATCTGCTCTGAAACAAATACAATACTCCAAAAAGAAATTTGCATAACTTGGTATGCAATATTCAACACTTATTTTCATGGAAACAAATTACTAGTACTGCATAACTTTCTGAAAAATAAATATAATTATTTTAGAGATCCATTTTGCTACCTAAAGCAAATTAACTCTTTGTCTTGTTTGTATTACTTTCCTTTAAATTACATAGTTTTATTCTTTATTTAGTATAATAGAGTTCAATAGGCATACTAAAGAACAAAACAGTGTTAGTACCTCTTGGTATAGTCAAATAGCAATAAAACAAATCATGACCTTAAAACCCTATCTTTCACATGATAAAACACCTTCATAACAAGCTAACCCCAATTGAAAGATTTAGTAACTGTGATGACCAACTTCCCAATTAATTCGATAACTGCCAAAATAATTTTGACGGCGTTGGTCGGAGGTCAACTCTGCTGGTAACTCAGGTCGACCAGGAATCATTGATCACTCTATAGGGTGTACCCACTTTGCCAAAATCTGACATGAGATGGCGCCACCCTCTCTAGACACCAGATGTCCCATCCTCCAGAGCTGTACTCGGCTGATTCTCCTTGACTAATGATTCGACATCCCCAGTTAAAAAGAATAATTAGAGTTTTTGACAATCCGGCTAGAAGTTTTGCGGAATATTAATTAATATCTAAGAGTCCTTGGTGTCCATTCATCTTTCCTAAATTGATATTTTGACCTTGTTTACTAGAGCAGGCAAGATGTAATTAGTCATGTACTCCATAGTTGTCCAGACTGAATCAGTGGCTGGTTTCATGCTTCTTCTTTATTCATATTGGACATCTCCGCAGAGTTTCGTTTGTGGTGAGATGATAATTGCCCCTTGACTTACAGGGCCCAACACTTCACATTTAACCTCCTTACACATGCAGACAACCAGACATGCCCTGATTTTTATTAATCCAAGATGTTAAATTTAGCCAACTGGGCACAATACTTCACTTAACCTCCTTATACCTGCAGACAACCAGACATGCATAATCACTTCTTTTTATCAAGTAGACAAACTAAGTCACACATAACCTCCTTATACTTGCAGACAAACAGACATGCCCAGATTGTTAACACAGGATGATAAAACTGTCCAGACACACGCACACACGCAGACATTCAGACCACTGCAGTTGGATCAAAGATGTGGAGGTTGCTCTTTAAATCTCTGATAAAACAAGGAGTTGTCACTACAGCATGCTGAGGGAATAATATGAAACCTATTGGCTAAGTGTATGGATACTGCTATCTGCTGGTGCTCCTGCCCTAGCTGTCGAGGCATCCAGATACCCCTGGACAGCTAGCATACATATCTAAAACTCCCGTGATAATATCAGAACCTAGACTTGCTGTAAAACATTCCTGCTGAAGTGTCCTTTACAGCTGCGAGTATCGTTACCATCAGGCAAAAAAAAGTAGGGAGGGCACCTTTAACATGTAACATCAGTCCCCAAAAAACATAGGGAAGGAACCTTAATGGTGTAATGTCAGTCCCCAAAGAAGTAGGGAGGGCACCTTTAACATGTAACATCAGTCCAAAAAAAAAGTAGGGAAGGAACTTTAATGGTGTAATGTCAGTCCCCCCAAAAAGTAGGAAGTGCACCTTTAAGGTGTCAGTGGTGACCTGCGCCAAGGAGAAGATAATGTCATTTCTCTGGGGAGAGGGGACAGTCTCTGGCTGGGTGGGTGGAGCTCACATCTGTCCCACTGTCAGCCATCAAACTCCAGGCCCATCCTTCAACACAATGTACCCACAGGCGGGCTTTGATAACATGATGTCACAGAGGTGTACAATTAACCTTGTAGTCGGGAATCTGCAAGTTTCATCCAGTGATTTGTGGTGGCTGATGATGACAAAGATCAGGAACCAATGATGACGAAGATTGAAGGACATAGTGATCGGCGTCATCGGTTCATTTTGTACCATGTCGGGCACCAATGTTGCACTCAATGCGTGCCGAGTTAATAAATCAACCCCACCAACGCTTCTACACAAAATGTGAACATATCTGACTGTAGATAAGACATCTAACCAAATATGACAACTTAATTTGAATCTGACAGCAAATAGATAAATATTATGTCACGTTGCATTAACGGCAATATGACCTGTTCAAAGAGTGCATTTAATGTTTTCCCTATTATCTACCACATGACAGTTCTATGTGTGAAGAAGTTAAAAAGCTAGATACATTGAGTTTGAAGTAAGGATTTAATAAATTGGCTGTCTGCTTTTGACATAAACAGGATACCTGGTATCACCTCAGTAATGGTTCCTGATATCTTACACCAACAATCACTGATAAACAAATGTTCTCCCAAATGTTATGGAATCTCATAAACTGCTCTAGAGTGTATGATATTATGGTACCTAAGTCCAAGTTGTCCAATATCATATCTCATTAAAATATCCCCTAATACACTAACATGTATCAGAAAATCATTTGTCTATCAATTCTACTGATTGGTGTTATATTTATGTGAAAGCAGTCACTGAAAAGCTTTACCCTCTGAACAATCCTGACTTGCTAAAGTGTTCATGATTGATATACATCCGTAGCACTGAATGTTGCAGTAAACCTGCAAGCACTGGCTGGTACTGACAGACCAAGGATGATGTCTGCATTGTCACTCTACACCCGAGGTGGGAGTAGAACTCGGGACCTTTGGTAACACGTCCAAACGTTTTACCACTGTGCTACCACATACCCCCAATATGAAGGTAGTACAAGGTAGTACAAGGTAGTACAAGGTAATACAAGGTAATACAAGGTAATACAAGGTAATACTACATCAAGAGCCTCACCTTCAGCAGTCTGCAGAGACACGAGTTCACTATAGGGGCCTTCTCCAGCGTGGTTGTGAGCCTTCACTCGGGCGTTGTAGATGCTGTGGAAGTGGAGCCCGTCCACCGTGCAGATGGTCTCTCTGCCCACATACACCACCTGCAGATGTACAATAATATGTAATAATAATAGAAATAATTTATAGAAGAAAAACAATAATTAAATGAAATTCCTGAAAATGTATGTAATATGTCACAAATAATAATAATGATGATGATGATGATGATGATGATAATAATAATAATATGATGATGATGACATGATGATGATGATATTCATAGGGTTTGAAAGTAAGGATTGTCCGCCTGCCCAGGACAGGTATTATCCACGGGCAGACAATTGACAAGAATAACAAGCCCTTTACCTAATATAAGGGCCAGTAGTTTCTTGTCTGACAGGACATAGGGACAAGTGCCTCAAAAAGTGGACAGAGCTCCGGTTATATTGATAATTTAGGGTAGAAAATATGCCCTAAGTGTGTAATATTGTCCAATAGATCAGTGCAACCAGAACACAAACTATTTCAATCCTTCATTTCTAGCAGATTCAAACTTCTCCGTGCAATTTGACTTGAAATATTTAATCTTGACGCCATCCTGAATCCTTTATGGGAAATTGATCACAGTTTGTCAAAAGGCTATTGTCTTTCTACTGTTGTGAAGAATCCAACCAAAAAGAGATGAAGTCCTTCAAGTAATTATTGTATGAACAATTTCATTCCAATTCGACATTAGAGAGATTCCTATCAGCCAAAGTTGAAGCATGAAGGAATTCCAATGGTTTAATTGTCTTGCAACTGACAATTAAACCATTGAAATCCATTCAGCTACTTGACATTTGATTGTTATTTGAATAGACGATATGGTAAAAATGATCCAATTCCATCGTCTTTCATGATATTTGGTTTGCTAATAGAGCAATGTACATTAGTTTCAATTTGTCCAAGAATACCTTTTTTTGCTATATCAATAAGACTCAACTAGTCTGAGAATAATAATATTCAATTGGTAACTCGACATTTTGTACCATCCACTTTTTCAAATCTTGAACAAATTTGAATGTCTATCATTTTCATCAACCAAAAAACCCGTTCCTGAACTGGTGTGAGAATAATAATATTCAATTAGTAACTTGACATTTTCAACTTTTTCAAATCTTACACAAATTTGAATGTGAATAATTTTTCAAGACGTACTAAAAAGTTCCTGTTCATAGTTATAATTTCAACAAATGTATTGATGCTCACATGGATGAAACCATGAAAATGCCCAATTTGGGTCAAAGAACATGACAAATGTCTACATAATTGAACATTCGTACTGGATGGCCTTGAGAACATCCATCAGAAGCAGAAAGCTTCAATTCCACTTATTCACACAGAACACAATGAAAAATCAAATTTGACTGCAGCTCTTAAGATTTTCTCACACTTTGCTACTTCATTAATGTTTCATGCCTCCGATGTACAATCATATTAGACCCGGTGAATTCAGTCAGAATGCGACGTTTGTTTAGTTCCTTGAAATCCAAAATGGCTTCTGCATCTCTGTCTAATATTTGCACATGAATAGTCAATGCCGAAAAATTGCAATCATCAACCAATTTAAGCCTTATTCAACTAAAGCAATGGTCATGAAGAAATAGGTTAAATTCATGCGTGCTACTTTCTTAGTAACTGAGCGAATTAAGTCAAATTGGTGTTAAAAAAATAAATCAATGCGAATCATTCGAGGATAAAAACAAGGTGGAATTGAAAAGCAAAGAGAGAAAGGAAATAGCACATCACAATGGTCTTTGTTTTTGAGGTTTTAAGAAAAACGTTAAGATCCATGACTGATGCCATGAAGCGTAAACGACCCAATTTAATCTTGGCCCTCTCTTGTCAAAAGAAATTCCAAGCTATATGTAAGTTACTGGCCAAAATTTGAGCTGTCGCTGACGATTATTAATGTCCGACATATTCTGAAAATTATTATTCAATATTACGGAGTGTCTAAAAGATCTGCAGGCATTAATTAATCACCCATTCTGGAGGGTTAGCACTTAGACAGTTGTCCTTCGACTAGTCTTTGTCCAAGGATGAAAAGTGCTATGCAAATGGCGCGACACTGACAAGACTAAGCACTCGACTAGGGATTCTACCTCCATCAACGTCACTCTTGCCACCGCTTTGCGAATGCTTCGTTCATTTGGGATTTTAATTATTCACATCATTATTGAAATTAAAGTGCTCATTGAGGATTGTTGAGAAACATGTTTCAAATGGTACGTTCCCATTCGCACATTTAACACCTTGAGGGAATACGGAATAATATATTCCATGTAGGAGATCGGGCCGTGACATTATGAAACTTTTTGAGTTCATGTTTCTTTTTTTTTGTTCATGCTCGTTTAAATTTTATATGGGAATTTGTGAACAAAACCTCAAATTGAACATGAGTTTATACTCAAAAGGGTTTCATAGGCTAAACTCCATATTCCCTCTGTCATATTCAAGCAATTACAATTGTATCAATATGGATACATGTACCATGAAATAGACAACATAGATCACAGGACTTAATCAAATAAATTAATCATACAGCCAGATGTCATGTTTAAAAATATATCATTATTCAGATTTTATTTTTTATTGTTACTGATTAAAGTTCTTAACAACTTCATGCAAGGTCATCCCAACATCCATAGATTACTTTAACGAGTTGTTTCCTAACTTAATTAAATTCATAAGTCCCCAGTGGTTCTGTTGAGGCTGTCAATTAAATGACTTGGCACTCCACAATTTAATTTTAATTTATGCCTTTGGTGCCAGGCTGTCACTTCCAAATGAAAGATGTACAAATTTGCAGGAATTAGTCTGATAAAACCCGTTCAGCGTTGGGTGAAGTATTGGCAGTGGTAGTTCTGTCTATCCCAGCTGTACAAAGTTTACCAGATTGAAATCAAGAGAACAGTATATGTGCAGATTCAATTACGTTAATGATCATTACGGTCTGAATTTCTTCTAGAACTAATTGCTTTCTATAGTAATAGTCGAAGATAAAAAGCACATTCTTAATCTTGAACCCCAAATAATGGCAATCGTATTGAAAATGTTATTTAGTTACTGATTTGCATTCTGTAATTAAAGGCTTCCAATATAGCAATGCATGAAGTTTTAATTAGGAGATAAACAAGGACATTTTACTATTATGGTACAATACTAAATAAACCATATAATATTTGAACATTTATTATTATTATTTAAATTTTTTTTTTTTAAATTGGGTTTTAGAGTAGCTTTCTAGATTATTATTAAAACTTCAGTAACATAAATACACCCATATTTATCTATGAGTAATCGCGAATGTGTTTAAAAAGGTCATGATGAACATCAACACCCAAAATAACTCTAGTACGCTTCCGTTGTTTACGTTGCAACGAATACCCCCATCTCCTGCTGTACAGGTTCACAACCGTAGCAAGATCGTTGTCAAGATGGCCGACATCCAGAATGGCAGAAATGACAAACGTTTGTGGGAGCCGCTGAGCGTGACCAAACATTGTCTCCGAGTGGCATCATCCTTCATAACCGTGATAACAACAGAAAAGTGTTGAGCCAGCGTGGAGAGATTGTAGACGAGACGGGAGACATAGCAGACGAGACGCAGGGTCATCTGATCCAAATTGGGTGCTGAAGATGTTTGTCATTCATCTCTTTTCCTGTATTTTTCCTGCTGTCTTCTTGTAGTCTTCTTGGAGTCTTCTTGCATGCCTCATCGGCACTATCGGTAACAATGTTACCAGGCCATATGCTTGCCATTGTTACCAGGGCATATGTTTGACATTGTTATATTAGGGAACGTGTTTGGCATACATATCATGTCATATTTGTCTTGCATCATGCCAGTTTCAGTGAGTGGATCTTTACTGTCAGAAACAACACCAGGAATGATGCCTCCTATGATCTATAGTCTCCTTCTCCTATACTGTCCTTTTCCAATATCCTACATATTCCTTCTCCTATACTGTCCTATACTCTCCTTCTCTAATATTATCATTCTCCTACACTCTCCTTCTCCTATACTCTCCTTCTCTAATATTATCATTCTACTACACTCTCCTACTCCTACACTCTCCTTCTCCTATACTCTCCTTCTCTAATATTATCATTCTACTATACTCTCCTACTCCTACATTCTCCTTCTCCTATACTCTCCTTCTCTAATATTATCATTCTACTATACTCTCCTTCTCCTACACTCTCCTTCTCCTATACTCTCCTTCTCCTATACTCTCCTTCTCTAATATTATCATTCTCCTACACTTCTTCTCCTATGCCTATACTCTCTTACTATCATAATACTACTCTCCTACTCCTATATTCTCCCTCACACTCTCTTCCACACACTCCCTTTGTTCACAAAACACTACAACCTTCACAAGAAGAAAAAGGACCATGCCAGTGTCTCTTAATTTCTGTCGTGGAGTATGGTATTAAAAATGAAGACAGAACTATCGTGGCGTGTAGGACTGTCTGCCTGTTATTTCCCCGCCATCTGACACGCTGTTTGACTAAGGACAAACTGGTATTATTACTTGGAATTTCGCCATTACAACTTCCTTATCAGACGAAACACTGTCATTGGCAATGATCCCCTTGTACTGGTCCCAGTCACGCACTAGATTAACCAAGATAAACGTTATCATTTTTTTCGCCAAATTACGCAATCTTATTATTGTCTTCTATTGTTGAATTTCGAGATTTATTTCCCATTTGCATTAATCAATAGTACACTAAGTCTGCGTCGGGTAATTGGGATAATCTATGCTTGCATAATTATTTTAATAAATTCTGAATATCTAAACACGGGGCATGGACCAGATATCAGGAACAATGCCGTCGTTTTGATTATTTGAATAAATACCCAATTCAAATTCTGAAATGTCTGCGGCAATCATGAAAGTTAAAACCTCTGCATATTTCATTCAATTCTAGAAATATGAACCGCTCATCAATATGGCATACAATCTTGACAGGTCAGCATACCAAGCTAATTTATTTGTTTGCAATAATGCATAACATTTAAATGATGAAATTTTGTGAGCACGTTGGCTTTGATTAACATGTCATATATGATTATAAATTATGTCCGTAATCCCTCTGCGGAATATTCCTGTCAACAAAGTGTGTTGCGGAATTCAATTTTAAACACTATTTATAGAGTATGGATATTGATTTAGTTTTGATATGAAGCACCTGAAATGCCGCCATACAAGAACATGGAGTGTTCAATATTAACAATATTTGAAATTCTTTTGAAAAAAATAAAATGATTTCACTCATGCTGAAATTGCAATGCAGGGATTACCAGTGATTTGAGCCAGTGATTTGAGCGAGTGGCTTTGGTGAGCTGCATTCACATGGTGGGAAATAATTTGCTACATCTGCGGTTTGTTAGTACTCTGTTACAGTAAGACTGGTCAGCCATGGCTGATGCTGGTTAACCAAGAGAATTAAATGGATGCAACTTAATTGTCGAGAGGACACAAGAACAATAGGCAGGAAGAGATTAAAACTTTCAGATACTTTAGTATTGAAGTCCGCAATGTCCCATCAGTCACGTTGAGGACATGATATGCTTACCAAATAGCAATCACTTTCAGTTGCAAATTAGCATATTTTTCTGTATAGTGTTCCAAATATATACAGCAGTATCATTAGATCATAAGATTTGCTTCCAATAGATGTATAGCACTATGCCGAACACAGTTTATTTCAATTCGCAGTAATCATATAAACCACCTCATACCCTAACTACATCCATCAAATCTATTTTAAATTTTCAATCAAAATTAAAACCAAAGAAGAGCACTGCTGCCTCCACCTGCGCATGAAAAGCGTTACAGCTATTAAATCTTACTGGCAACGTAACGCCGAAATTCATCAATCTGTGCAGGGTAGTTTGGATTTATGAGTTTATGAGTGATATAGATATATTTACGAGCTAGGTGAGGGTTGCAGATTAGCTGCAGCAACAAGACATATAGCAAGTGTCTGGGTTATCAAGATTGTCTTGTAAGAATCCCCACCTGCCCTGTTTGGAGTAGGAGATGACATGGGAGTGAGGGGGTGTGGGGGCATGTTGAGCTGGTACAATATTTGCATTAATTACTTGTTTCATTAACAAGTGTCTTATAAGTCCCCCTGAAGTCTCCCCTGTGGCCATCAGCCAGATCCAGACAATATACTGGCCTGGAACTAGTGGGAGGCAAGCCTGTAGATATGACAACTCATCCTGAAGTCTGTATACTGGCCTGGAACTAGTGGGGTGAAAGCCTGACAACTCACCCTGAAGTCTCCGCCATTGCCGTCGTCCAGCTCCAGAGTGTACGCCTCTACCACACTAGAAGGGTACGGCTGCCACGCGATGGTCACACTGTTGTTCTCAGCACTGCACTCTTCAGGGATGATGAACGGCTGGCCTGGAGCTGTGGGGAGGAAAACCAAAAGCAATTATTTTACACATTCATGTCCACAATCTATTAGCTGTACATGTACAGTGTATAAGAGAGAGAGAGAAATAGAGGAAATGCTGAAAAGTAATTAGAAACGTATGAAAATTGTCAAATAAAATCTAAATTGACAATTCTGTGACAAAAAAAGCATGCATGGAACAGTTTGCTATTGTACTTGCTGATCAGTACACGCCTACAGCATAACAGCAGGAATGTTAGAAAGTTCATTTCCAACAGGAATCACGTTTGACACAGAATTCAACAAGTAAATACCATTAATAGCTGATTACTGGTCGGGATGACTTTAGCCTCTGCCAAACAAAACAATGATGTTGTTATTACGCAACAAGGGTTCTCAATGTTCAAACGGAATGGAACGACACTACATCTATCTGACACTACTTCCATCTGACAACATGCTTATCCACCACTATGTCTATCCGACACTACATCTGTCTGACAATCAATGTTTATCTAGCACTATCCACCCAACACTATACTATATTCAACACTACATTTATCCAACAACACTACATCCAACAATATCTATCCAACACCAAATCCAACACTATGGCTATCCAACACCACATTTAACACATTTTTCTGACACTACTTCCAACACTATAGATATCCAACACTACATCTATCCAACGCTATGTCTATCTGACGTTACGTCTATCTGGAAAAATGGTTGTGTTAACTGTACAGTGGAAAGTAATTAGAAAAAGTCTATTGATTTCCATGTCACAAGATGGTGGTGGACACGGAGAATGATGACTTCACTGATGATCAGACGATGAGGTGGAACCACAAACAACCACATCTATCACGATCTGAGCCAATTCAAAAGGACAAAACTTTTTTAAAAAACCAGCGAATTTGAAAAAAAACCAATACTAATGGCCTCAAATACTTCTATTAACCCTCTCCATACTAGAGTCAACCAGAGCTGCCAAAAGAAAGCAGTGTCTGTACCTATTCTAGCAGGGAGATAGTTAAAAGGTAGATGGACGTTAATGTTGATGACGTTTGCAGTTCTGCTGGCCTCCCTACCATAGGAACACGGTGATCCACGACATGCACAAAAAAAGAAAATCGAACTTTAAAAAAAAAACTTAAATAAAAAACTACGTCCTCAAATGCTCTTTAGAACATGGGACGTTAATGTTGATGACGTTTGCGGTTCTGCTGTCAGCGTTACCGGAGGAACGTGGTGATCCGCGACATGCACAACGGCCGCGACCACGTAATCCCCCATCTCCTCACTGCAGTGACAGCATTAGCGACTCTAATTGAAGGAAGATGGGATCGTATGTCTGAATATGGGATCAGCTTCCATGTATCCCACCGATCGATCCCATTCAACAGAGGCTCGGCGCTTTTTCCACATAGGTAATATATTTCACGTACTCGGGGGAAATGAACTCCCAGTCTCTGACAATAATAGTCGACTATTATGTCAATTTCGTTCCCGCAGGTAACACGATTTTTGAGACTAAGTGTTGGCATGTTTCCCCTCGGAGAGAATTTGTCAGAGTTGGGTTACTATTACAATAAGTAGAGTGACTTTTGAGGCTGAAAATAGTTTAGCTTGGTTGTCAATCAGGGAATAAGCTTTTATTAGAAGGCGATAAACCAGTAGAATACGATGACGGCCTGCCTATTCTTTAAATATATTTGGCCAAGTTTGATGCGGAGCAATTGAGTTTACCAAGCCAACAAACAGCAAAAAATAAAAATAAAATAATAAATTCCTCAAGTGATTTTTGTGGTCACTCGAAATGTCACTTACTTTCAATAAACACGACACCAAATGTCAGTCTAAATACATTTACAGTTTCAATAGTCAGATCAATACTTCCTCACATAAAATAATCACAGAGGTTGTCAGTCACCTAGTCATTCCAAAGCTCAGACTGACAACATGTCATATTCTCCAAGCCCCCTTGGTACACCCCTACATTTGAAGCGGAGCCCTCTACCTTACTGGCGTCTGTATCGACCAGCTCCCTAGCTAACTGCATGCCCCAAAGTCGGGCACCATTGCTCAGCCCCCTAAAGCCCAGCATCGCAGTATAAGTCAATAGTGTTTAAAGCCAATTTCTATGTTATTTCCTCGGCTGACACGTACAAATTAGACCAAATGAAGAATTCCCCATAAAACCTGTTCAAAATTCAACATGGCTCTTTGCCTGGGCTGCTTCAGGGACCTTTGAAAAAAGTGGAAACTCTTTCTGTTCCTCTTAGCAGAGTTTTCGAAAAAGATAAATCTTTTTGATGACGGAAAGGCAATTGGAGTTTGGAGTCATTCTGGCTGTGAATTGTTATTGATCGACCAGTATATACATATCATAGCAGAAGGTTATCACGCATATGTGTCCATCTACAAACGATAACAGAGATTTAGCATCATCTAAGATAATTAATCTTCATATTAATTAATAACTGAATTTTGTCAAATATATTGGAAATAATGTAATTTTAAACTCTTTGATACCGAGATAAATCATCCAATATTTACAATTACAATCTACCTGTAACATGAATTACATTATCAAAGATACATAAATTATCCAATGACATGCATATGATAACATAACATATTTTTCTAAATCTACACTTTCAATACTTATAATAATAATTGCTTTCAATTCACTTGAAAGCTTCTAATATATACATTTTCATATATGAATCAACTAACATTGATGGGTACAAGGTTACGAGTTATGAGAATCATCTGATCTGTCCTACTTACACATGAAACCAAAAGCACATCAATGGCATTACATTACATGATTCACTTTCAACGTGTGACATTAATAAAACTAAAAAACACCAGAAAACATTAGAAAACAAAGCAAACCGAAACCATGCATTAAATGTACTGCATTACAGAATTGTAAAACTACTTAAATAAATGATATAATCACTAGCAATTTTCACGCTGCATCAAATTTGTTCAATCAACGTCATCAGAATCATCTGCTTGGTCTGTAAAATCTTCATCGAAATACAGTTTTCCTGACAACTGGTTGTATCGTTTCACACGTGACAGTTCATCAAAGCCAGATCAGTGTCTAGTTCAACGGACCCCGCTCTCGAGAGTATGCATTACTTCAATTTAGTTTGCTAGTTTTTATTGGATCAATCCGACAATTCAATTTCCCCCTTTTATACAGAAAAAAAAACAAGGCTGTAGATTATTACCATAAAAAAGTTATCTATCTCCCACCATAGGCAATAATATTCTGTGATTGTAGAAAAACACCTTCTGGAGATTATGTTATACAATGGCAGAAATTTGCATATTCATATTAAGTACAATTTCATGAATATTGCCAAAGTGTATGTCTGTAGAACCATGCACTAATCTTGAATTTTATAGCTTTAACGGTTTAGTTTGGTTGTCGTCAATGGTGGATGAAATATGTCCACAGTGAAGTAAAGCAACAAATCATTCAATCTAATTTGGTTATATAGCTATGCAAGATAGATGTTTAGTAGTTTAGTTGAAAAACATGTACAAAACAGTATATCTATCTATTAGAAGTTATGAGCTTGGAATAAGTCAAAATAAAGAATACAAACTTACTAAAACAGCATTCTAATGATGTAAAATATATATGAACATTTCTGTGACAATTGGTTCAGTAGATCATTAACCCTCTCCCTGCTGGAGGCAACCAGAAATGCCCCAAAGAGCAATGTCAAGCAAGGAGAGTTAAATCAAATTGTGTCAGCAAAACTGATATTCTATTGGAACTTGTTTCATCTAAAGCTATCCAATACTAACATGATTATCCAAAGTATGCTATACAGTATGTTGTATTGAACACACCTGGGATGTGTTTGGAGTTCTGAAGTCCTCTGCTGATCAGGAAATCAAATTAGACTTGTATCTACGACCCATGCGTTATACACTTGTATCTAAAACCCGTGCATTACACACTTGTATCTACGACCCGTGCATTATACAAGCAGAACCAGGGAACCTGACATCGTTCCAGATATATTGACACCATTTATCCCAGATAGTCTCGTCAATAACATAAATTGCTTGACCCAAAGCAGTTCATTGACGGAAATAGGAATTGTTGGGCTTCTAACAACCTCCTCCAACACAAGGCAGAAATACCTCTCTCCGAGAACGAGAGGATGCATCTGTTTCAAGAGGAAGCAGCAAAAAGGTGTCAGACCACCGTTAAGGAAACCTTTAATAAGCCCGCGACGGAATCCCGTCCATAAAAACCTTCCGATATTGGTACTTTCAGAATCTCAATGGCAAAGCTACTTGACAGGGCTAATAGTGCGGATAATAATAGAATACATTTTCCATGCCATGTTGTCAGAATACGGTGGGGAAAGTGTTACGAAAACGAGGGCGATCATACGATGAAAAGGTATTTAAGAAATGGGTCTCAGGTTGTGAAATGGACAAGCTCTCCTATCCATTTTATTTAGCGTTGATTCTATTCTTTTCCATTGTATTGATTATTCGCTGTCCCAGTCGTGCATGTTGCTCAATCGCTGGCGATGACGACGGCAGCACTGATCCATTTCAGTAAACCCCATGTCATTATCGGTGCTTTCCCATCCTTCACTTGCATTTGCTTACCTTGTTAGGGGCTGTCAGCAAATTGCCAATTTAATTTCCTGGTCAAAACATTTCAAATTAACTTTTAAAGTTAAAGGTGCATGTGCTTGCTCCTAGTCCTACTGCATGTTACAAGCTGAAGTGATCCGATATATGGGAATAAATAATATCATTTTGTGTGCGTTTGTTTCAAAATTGGTGGAAAATATTACGTTGAGAGTTTTGGAATAGTATACATACACCAGTATCACTTCAGAATTTTTTTATTTTTTTATTTTTTTAAAATTATTTGTGAATTGGGGTTTAGAGCCACTTTCAAGATTCTTTCACTTGTATCACAACTTGTCAGTTTGAAAGAAAGAGCAAACCTGCAACATCCATGGCACTGAATGTTGCAGTAAACCTGCAAGCACTTGCAGCTACTGATGGACAAAGGTCAAACTATAAGATAAATTGTGAAATTATTCTAAAGCTATATTTATAATAGAATAGAGAATATTTTATGTTTCCAGATCAATTATGTTCACATAGACACCAGCACAGATGGAAACTAGTCACGTAAATTTGTCCTTTTCCAATTTTGTTCTAATGGTTGTCAATGGTGCCATGTCACATGGATTTGACAGTATCAGAGAGTTTCAGGGAGGTTCAATAGTTTCCTCAAGAACATACGCCACCTATAATGAGACTCAATGTCATATCAAGATATAATTTAACTCTTCACCATTCAGCAGAATAAGACGAGAAACAGAATCAGTAGAAATTAAAATCTATACGCATTTTTTTCTTAGTTTTATAAGGTTTAATGTTCGTATTTCAAGAAATGTAATTTACCATTCACAGTTAGGGTTCCATCTAACTGAAATTGAATTTTAAAAAATGTGATTAATTAGATTATTTTTTCTCTCTCCCATTTGGATGAAATATACAATGTATGTACTACTACTGAGAAAGTTTTTCGCGCCTTGAGTAAAAAATGTAACTAAATAAGTAAATTACTCAGCACTCTCAAAGTCAGATGCGTGTTCAAATTGCCGATAGCATCGTAGTCAAGAAACGGCACTTAAATAGATTTCATGTGTAAATCGATTTTCTTAAATGCCCCTAGCTGAAAGTAAACTGTTAACATTTGTTAAAACCCAATGTGACATTTCATGAATTGCTGACATCGGAACGAAAATTGTTTTACTGGTTATTATACTGCATTAGATTTAAAAGGAAACAATTGTAGGCCATAAGAAAACAGATCTAGTAACATAAAACAGACTTTTAATATCGGAAGATATTTTGCCGTAATTTTATAATTTAATAATTGTAGTGAACTCTAATTAGCTTAAACACACCTATCATACAACCAACAATTTAAAAAATAACACGCAATATTTTTAACGTAATTCTATCCACAATTTGAATAAATATGATGTTCAGTTCAAAAAAAATATTTTCAAGAAATGGTCGCTATCTCATTAGTTGACATTGATAAGTTATTCCATTCACCTTTATTCACTATTGATGCATTTCACCTCCATTCAGCGCCGTTTACCTCCATTCAGCGCCGTTTCATTCACTTCTACTACGTTCACTTCCCTGTACATTAAACCTTTCATTAGAAACCCTCATGTCCATCTATACGATCGACTGTATCTGGCGTTTCTTCAGACTCACGACTCCCAGTCTGTTATCCACGACGACGCCACGATCCCAGAACCCTCCATCCCTCCCCAGAATCTATGTGCACGTCATCGATTTATAAATCCCTTCGGCGGTGGCGAGTTAAAAGGTGTAATCTACATGAAAAGGTTATATTCTAAAAGTCTGATATCATATTCAAAGTCCTGGGTAAAGTACAAGATGGAACGGATGTATGGCTTCCCACCAACTCCCGGACAGAGAACACGAAGGTAACGAGCTCGCTAAAGACTAAGTGGTGTGGAAAATAGGATCTCGGGACGATGGTACATCTCCGCGATTTCATTAAGTACGGGATGCTATAAGTCAGTTTATGAATGGCTAGATACACCATCATTTACTCAAGTACCTCCAGGGCTTATAGGAAAATGGCAATGGGATGTTATTTCGGTCCTTTCTTAATACTTATTGAAATACATGTACCATTAAATCTAAATATAATAAAGGCTCCCAACCATATTTCGATATTCATGTGACATTATATATATACATTTTCAAACTAAATAAAAGCCAATCAAATTACTTATTTTTGTATAAGCATTTTATATAAATTTGCAAACTACCGGTAGATGAATGTTAGGGACATATAATTGATTTTATTTTCATGTCGTATTTTGAGGACAAGGATTAGTGTTTAGAGCTGTGGTACCCGGTACCATCTTCACAGGTTTTTTAAGTGTTATTTTCACAGAATGAACATTATAATAGGTCTATTAATTCAATTCAACAAACAAGGATATTTTTCTGAAAAGATTACAGTATATATCTCAAATTATTAATGAATTATATTGAGAAAAACAAAGTTTTTAAAAAATGAGAATTTAATCAAAATAAATTTAAAGTGCACCTTGAAACAATGATGATCCATGTGAAATAAAAAAAATATAATTATTGGCCAACTTGTCATTCTTCTCGTACTACCGTACATGAATTCCCAAGTTTTCTGGTCTACATCAGATGGTGAGTTCAATCGTGCAATAGCCTGTTTGAAATTCTTTCAAGATCAGTGGTTTCGCCGTGACAGATTAGATCTACAGACTACGGAATTCCGTCAGATTTCACACTGACCAGCGCTGACTGTTGACTGGGAAAATTAGACCATGTATTAGTCCGCTGGTCCATCAGAGTGTGTACCTCCTGTTTGCCATAAGGCACTGTTTCCCCCCAAGGCAATGTCACTCACGTCTTGGCCATCTGACAAGGTAAATTGTCTATTCCTGTGTATAACTCACAACAATATGTCCTACGTCTTTTCTCTTTAGCGTAATTTTTGTCATGAGAATGTCTGAATAAAGAATATAAAAATAAATATGAAATATTATGGCCTGTCTCTATTCAAAAACTGTCCAAGGGCAAGTAACTCTATTTATCATTTTCTGCTTTCAGGTTGCCAAGCATATTGTTTAGACTGGTTGTGACATTTTGTGTGTATTGCCTGTAAAATATCTATTTTTTTTATATCCTTTATACACACTCTCAAGATTACTGTGTCGATATGACACAACATTGACAATATCCCTGGGTTTTTTTTTGTTCTTTGGTGGACATCATATTGGTCATTATATTCATAACACAATGAAAGACAATTATTTATTTAATATTCATATCATCATATTGAACTATTGTTTGCAATATTGTAATGCCGTACGGTACTAGACAGTTTCTTCCACCAAAATAGATTTCAGGTGAAACATTAAATTCTCATTAACCAAACACTTTTTCATGACTGTCATTATAAGGAATTTGGCACCGTGAAAGATAATGACTCAAATGTCATTCCTTAATTGACTCAGACAAAAGATTTATTATGAGCTATTTGATGAGAATCTCAATACGCTTATTAGAGACCAAAGTACTCTTAAAATATCATTCATTTGTATCAATGGTCCAAATCTATATCTAAAACCTTTCGTAAAAGAATTTAGACAAAGTTTCCCTGAAAATCCCTTGTTCCTCATCAAAACATTAGACTGAAATATGCTATGATATGAATCACTTGTATTTCTTATTTCAAAACATTAAAAACTTTTCATAAAAAAAATATATATAAAAGCATTCTGACTACATTTTCAAAATGTTTCATTAGTCACAAATTAGACTAAAGTATACTAAAATACCATTCACATTATATATCGTATTTCCAAACATATTTTAAACCTTTCGTAAAAGTAAAAAGTAAAGATTTAAAGACAGAATTTTGAATTATATTCTTTAAAAAATTCCTTGTTCCTTATCAAACACATGTTTGACTAACTTAAACTAAAATAACATTCATCTGATTTCAAAACATTTCAAACTTATATATTTTTTATTTTTTTATTTTTTAAATGTAAAAGACAGAATTTCGACTACACTTCCAAAATGTCTCGTGCCCTGTCAGCTCACAAATCTGCCTCAACCAGCATCTAGCATCACCTCAACAACGGCTAATTTGAGAGCAGGCCACTTTGTGTAATGGCAGAAGGTTTTTTCCCTGGGATTTCGGAATTCTGGTGTAATTTCTCTTCTTCGCTGACAGTGATTGAGCATGGCTTTAGGAATAACCTGTGGATAGACAGTATTTACCCATTCCATGTTCCTTCCCTGCCCGGCTAACCTACACATATATTGGTATTATGGTAATGTGGCATCGCGCTTATTTTATTTCCAATAACTGCCCCGCTTTTGTGCTGGGTGCGGAAAATCCAATTTTGATTTCATCGTCATTTCATTTATTCTAGCGATTTATTTGACTGTATAATGAAATATGGTCATGAAAATGGCCATCATTGTATTGAATGTACTGGATAGTTTATATAGTTCATTATCATGATTGAGAAAGAGAAGAGGGGGTAAAAAAAGGAGAACAAAATATATATATACAAAAAAAATAAAGAGCAGAAATAACAATATTTTATCATCTTCTTAAAATATACCATTGTTAACTTCTTCATTTACCATTTGGAATACATATTTATAAATCAAATAATTATTATTTTTAAAAACGGGTTCTTTAGAAAGAAAGAAATTGTATTAAAAAACCTATGCACGAAGCAGTGATAATCATCTCATAATATAGACATATTTCAGCAGAAAAAGCTGAGCACAACCTAATGCTCTGCAACACTTGCGGTTATCTGTGAGAAAAGCTTGTCAAAATGCACACAAACTGTACAACAATATTACCCATGCAAACAAAAATAAACCCACAAGGATGACTAGTTACCAAAAACATGTATTTATCCATCAAAAAAGATATTTCAAAAAATGTAAATTTTAAAATAACAACAGAAAAAAAGCAATAACGATATAATCATTTAACGGAATCACAAACAGCGAGTTCAAAAACATTCATTTACACCAAAAATATAAATAAATAAAATAAAAGAAGATAGAAGAAGAAGAAGCAACAACAATAAAATTAATGAAAAGATTCACAAACAGGGAACTGCCATGGAAATATATACAACTGAAGAAGGAATGTGGATGTTAATAAATAAACTACAGCAACTTTGACATGTGCATGTTAGTCCTACAACTGTGAAGACAAAGCAGGCTTATTCAACATCTATACAGCCGTGGCACTAAAGGTACGGGAAACAAGATGCAGCTTGGCCTTTCAATACAGTACAATATTCATAGCAAGTGAATACAGTACAATATTCATAGCAAGTGATACTCACCTATAATACCATCTGTTGGCAGGAGAGAGATAAAAAGTATAATATTAGATATATACAGAAACAATCCTGTGATAATAACAACAACTACAATTTTTTATAGTTTTTGTATGAACACGTATTTAACCCTCTCTATGCTGGAGGCAACCAGAGATGCCCTAAAGAGCAGTTCATGTGCCTAATACAGCAAGGAGAGAGTTAATATGGAATTACTTCATTGTATACGAGGAAAGAAACAGATATGAGAGCTTCTGTTCATTCAAGTAATATGATGGAGAAAAGTATGAATAAATGAATAAAGAATGATTGCAATGTTGTGTTGTCATGATGTAAGGTATTGGATCAAGCCTGTAAATGTGAGAACCAATCAGTAGTCAAGATGTAGATGTGTCTCCTCTTTTAGAGAGAGAGAGAGAGAGAGAGAGAGAGAGAGAGAGAGAGAGAGAGAGAGAGAGAGAGAGAGAGAGAGAGAG
>JAUTBZ010130573.1:0-14234 GCA_032361785.1 Lepetodrilus galriftensis
AAATGTCATGAGATTGGATAAAAGCTATACGCTTACGAGATCCGCTCTCTAATACAATACAGAGAAAATAATTAAATATGATTTCAATAAATTACAAATGGCATTTTAATATTTCATTTTGAACATCAAGGGAGATAACTCAGTGAGGCAACACATGTCACAATTACCTCTTTCAGAATTCTCTCATTGAAGAATTGTTGGAGTTTCTCGTTACAGTAGTTGATACAAAACTGCTCAAAACTGTTGACAGTGAAATATTCTGAAAGTAAAGAATTACATAATTTGACCTACAGAATATCAACTGCATCATCCTCTGACTTCAAATCTGTCAAAGGATCTGTGTAATATGAACCACTATGCTCATTGTTATTTTCCATGTCAGTAAGAATAAACATAAAAAAGGTCTTTAACATGATAGTCCTACCAGAGAAATTAAACAGAATGCTGTTGTATTCTAATGTCAGAGTTTCTGAATGCAGGAGTATACCAGTAGTTAGTAAAACGCTCTCACCAAATCCAGCAATGTCCAGCACGCCAATGTAGTTGGTTGAAGATGAGAATGGAATGGACTTGTTGACTTGGTCCACGATGTAGTCAAATATCTTTGAGTACACAGCCTTGGCCAATGCATCTCTTGCACTGGAGGCCTCAAACACCTTCAACGGAACCCTGAAACACACAGTCAATGCTAGGATTACGATGCTTAAATTCCTTCTAATGTTTAGTCAGCTACAATGCCTAGTCAGCTACCAAGATTTCAATGTCTAGCATGCTACCAGGATTTCCATGTTTAGTCTGCGACTGTGACTTCAATGTCCAGTCTGCTACCAGTTTTCAATGTCTAGTCTTCTACCAGGAATTTCATGTCTACTTTGCTACCATGACTTCAATGTATAGACTGCTAAAAGCTTTCAATGACTCCAATGTCTAGTCTGCCACCAGGATATCAATGTCTAGTCTGCTAACAGTATCCTAGTCTGCTACAATAATTTGAATGCCTAGTCTGCTATGGTTCAATGGTTAACCCTGCTTCAATATCAAGTCTGCTATCAGGACTCACTTGATGGCGGTGCCCTTGCTACCTCCACGGGTGGCCTGCATGACTCTGTTGATGAGGGCGTCTCTCAGCTCCTCCTTGTCCACATCCAGCAGCTGGGCGGAGATCTGGAGCGACGTCTCCGCGCTGTCGATCACCTTGGACCCACCTGCAGAACCAGAACAGTGTCTACTACTTCAGTCTCTTAGTCAGCGAGTGGTTGCTCTATACATCACTGCAGACATCTTTCACCCATAAGTGACAACATTATTCTTCAAAAACATCGCAGTATAGGTACAAAATGCACGAGAGAGTAAGTCAATGACTGTTAATGCTTGGTATGGAATTATATCATACCTGTAAAATGTTAAATTAATCCGATCAAAATAGTGGTAAAACAGTCCAAGTGAGACATTTACCAGTTTAGTTGCATATTGCCAGAATATATATATGAAATTTGAAATATGAATATCGCATTATCCTCTCAACATAGAACAATTTTGAATCCTTCTCACATATATTTAAAATATGATTATAAATTGTATTATATTGACACTACCACTGCAACTGGCTCAATAAATGTTAACAATGGACATTAACTCTCTCCATGCTGAAGTCAACCGGAGACACCTTAACGAGCCGTGTTTTTGCCTAATCCAGCAGGGAGTATTAAGGCTCGCTGTCCCTACCCTTGCTGTCGTCAGTGTTTTCCTCAAAGGCTATGTTGCCGAGATGCAGAACGGCAGCGACCAGTCGGAATAGGTTGGCCTTGTCAGTCTCCGTGATCCCCATCTTGGTCATCGCCTCGGAGCACACGCGGAAATCGCGGACGTCGTCCAGGACCGGGTCATGAAGACTGCCAAGCTTCAGGTACTGCAGAGAGTCAGCACAGCCGGGGTTAACTCGGGTCCTGTCGCCACAGAATGATCGCAGTGCTACGAGAGTTGTAACTCTGTAGACGCGATCGTTCTGTGAGAGAGTGGTTATGGAGCTTGACGTCGCTGCGGGAATCTTTCACCAATTTGCGACGATCATTGTTTTGTGGAGTGGGACTCTGGGTTGCGTTTCACGAAGGGGTCGTACTGTTGTCAGAGTGTAAATAAGGGTGTATGCCATGCATTTTCTATAGCAGGAAATGACCATCAGTATGAACTTTTCGTGAAACACATGCCAGGCCAATGAGATAATTTTTCTAATCAGTTTTGAACAGATGTAAAATACATAATCACCAAAAAGAGGGAAGGGGGATGATTTCTTTGACAAAAACTGTAAAAAGTAAATTGAAAAAACTTACCAGTTAAAAAATATTTCTTAACAAAAATGGAAAGGATTTTCTTTTCATATTAGTATACCATTTCCAGAAGCATTGAAAACACATTTGCGGGGGTGGTACTCAAATGAATATGAAGCAGCAATGCAAAATACCATTTCCACTGTAAGCAATACAACCAAATCCAATTGCGTATTTCTATAGCTAATGTGAACACATCAATATATCAATACTGACATGCTGGCAATTTGGGGCTATTCTACGAAGTGAAAAAGCAGCTGTAGATGGTGTAAATTTCAATCGCTTACCAAGAAATCTGACCATTTAAAATCAGAAGTACACACTGCTTGCTTCATATCTACAGAATCACTTCCGTGATTCCAAAATCTCCTGAAAACTAACAGCGTCATGATTTAAAGATCGATTCAAGAAAGCGACCTTCACATGACCTTGACCTCTCACCTGTTGACTCTTGCGGTTGGCATTCATAGCTTTGTCCGTTTCACGGGACGCAAAGTACTGCGAGCAGCCTTTCTTCAAATACTACACATCAGAAAGAACAACACTGAAGCACTTTAAACACCATGCAGGCACCAGGGTGAGGGTGAAACTGGATGAACGCCTTGTCATAGCATATGCTCTATATTCTGAACAATTTCAACTCGCAGAATGTCACACTTTTTAATAAGAATTTAAAGTGACAGGTTGTTAAATTTTGTTTTGTAATTTTAATTTATAATTATTTTTTTTTGGTTTTATTTTGTTGGTCAAATGAAGAATCCCATTCTACAGAATGATCATAGCGCTACAATAGTCACAACTCATTATACATATACAGGGAGTTACGACTCGTAGTGCTATGATTGTTTTGTGGAACAGGAACCTGAGTAACTCCTACGTTCATTTATTGAGCATATACTACGACTGCAAGCTCCATTGGTACATCTCACAGTGTGTGACAAATAGAGAAAAGATAGACAGGGAATGAAATCTTTGTGAAATGTCTAACATGAAAGGTGGGAAGCATTTTCAAAGCAAATAGCAAGTGATACCATCAACAACATGCAGTTGAAATTTGATGCGGGTTAGGTTTTTGTGTATCTGTACGATGGAAACATGTTAGAATTTCCAAGGAAAGGACATGAATTTAAAATGAAATTGTCACAGAATCCCAAACGATATCAAAAGAAGAAAATAATTTAAGAAGTTACACATTGTTTAAGTAGATTACTGTTGTGGGGTTGGGGCGAATGTATACTTTAGATACAGATAGAAATACAAATCATCATGATCATTGCAATAGAACATTACATTAAATATGCATTAAAGATGGTAAGACAACATCAATATTACATAATACTGCGCACCTATCAAGATTCAAGGATCAAGATTCAAGGGTCACAAGTGATAACTGACAATAAGGGGAGACAACTCATGCTTTTCATCACAATACTTGACTTTTACATCTGACAATACATTCACTGCCAATACAAATAGACAATAAGCAACCAGAAAGATTACTGTGCAGGTCACAACCTCCAATAGAGTTTACACAACCGGGATCAACGAGTTATGTCACTGGAACAGATGACATCATTCAGACTAGGGATCTGGACGTAAGGTACGAGACCGTACCTGGAACTGGTCTGGCGGCGCTAGCTTCAGCTCCTCTCTCATCTTGTCGGTGGCACCGGCACACAGTCTGTAGAAGATGTGGTAGTTCCTCTCCTCCTTGCTCTGAGTGCAGATACGAGACTTCTCCAACAGGTAGTGAGAGATGAAACCCCCGCACACCGACGACTGGAACAGAACGTACACATTTAATAATACTGTTAGTTTTGATGAGGCAACCAGAGATGTCCTAGAGAGAACTGCTTGTGCCTAAGCCAGCAGGGAGAGGGTTACAGTGTTTGAACTATTAGAGGGTGCAAATTAACAGCAGCATTACAGTACCCTTCTCCCAATAACTGGCGAGAGAGGTTTTTTTGGTTGTTGTTTTTTTGTTATTTTGTTATTTTTTAAACATTTATTTTAATTTTATTTTTTTGGCGAGAGAGTTAATGCTGTATTTTGTCATTGGCCATAAGTTACCTTATTGTCGAAATGGATTTCCACAAACTTTCCAAATCGAGAGCTGTTGTTGTTTCGGACTGTCTTGGCATTTCCAAAGGCTTCCAAGAGTGGGTTACCTGTAAGTAATAGTTACCATCAATATAGGTTCACAGATCAAAAGTATTGTTAGATTAGATCTACTGTTACCAAGTACAAATACAAATTATTTAAAATAAAAAAAAACATTCTCTTTTCAATGGTCCCAATAGTTTACTTACACTCTAGGATTCTCTGTTCAATGGGTCCGGCCTTGGTACCCCAACACTCTGTCAGGTATTTCAGGATGTACTTGGTGGACTCAGTTTTCCCGGCGCCAGACTCCCCACTGACTATTATTGACTGGCTCAGCTTCAGTACCTTCATGTCCCGGTAGGACTTGTCGGCTAAAACATAAAGGGTTAACATATTAATTTGTTTTTAAATTTATTTTTAAACAACAATATTTATTTCAGAAAAACGTCTGTGATCCACAAAGGGTTACCATATGTATTTCAGTGTAATGTGGCAGATGTCTTTATGTAATTAGATATGTATTGAAAAGTTGTTTAACCCTCTCAATGTTGGTTTAGTCCCGACTAATGCTCTGTATGTTTAAAACAAAAAGATGTAGGAATTTATTTTTCAATTATTTTAAAATGTAAATTCCATTATCTCCAAATGTCTCCAGTTCTTCCTAGCTGATCAAGGACCTATCACTTGAATCTATAGATATCTAACTGCTGAATTCTTATTTGGGTGGTTGAATTAGAGCATAGACCCGCTTTCAAGATTACTTCACTCATATTACATGCTAATGTGCATGCCCTTCTTTTACTAAACCAGATTTCTACCAGCTGATGGTGCTAGTTCACTGGAATATCAACACGTTACACCAGTGACTCACCAATAGCATACACATGGGGCGGTAAAACTCCGAGAGATTTGCCCATGTACTTCTTGATGGTCTGTGAGGAATACAGGTCTGGGATTTCATAGTACGGGTTGATGGCGATGATGATGTTGGCCGTATATGTCTGCAAGAAACACATCGTTATTTAAATATATGCCTTCAATTCAGATAATATGCAGTACCATTGTCACATTACCATTGTTTACATGATAAACATCAAATGCAATGTCCTTTACATATATATTGCATAAAAAAAAACATTAAAAAAAATACAATGATGTTCACTTACGTAGATACCGTTCTTCATGTATCGTATCCTGATGTTGTTCAGCAAAGTGGCTTCATTCAAGTACATAAGCGCACCTGCAATGTAATTAACATAGATTTTGACAACTTCCACTACAGACAAAATTATCTCAAATCTTCTCCCTCCTCTGAGAGAAAGTTTCTTTCCATTAGAACCATGACGGTTTGAAGTCAGTTTTCAAGATTAATTTGCTCAATCTGACACGGACAGCTTACAATAGGAGGAAGCTTGCACTACTTGGACCAGTGTAGGCCATGAGCTGGCAACAGTATACCGGTGAGCACAAGCTGGTGCTGATGAACCAAGGATGGTAACTGGCTTAGTTGTTCTATGAGAGTTCAGCCATTGTGTCAATCACGACGTCATCAGAAAGGCAACAATGGCAGACAATGGTGCAGGATTTCATGGGGGCAGTTCCAACATTACATGTGTTACCTAAGATCTAACAATCTACTAACTATCACCTCCCTTCCTGTGCCTCCTCTACCCCCACACCTGACCCCGATCCCTACGGGTACTTCCACCCCTGACACCCCACCCCTACTCTCACTTCTGCCGTGATGGAGGCAGACATTAAAGGATTACTTACAATTGTCATCCACATGCTTGGCATCGTTCTCCTCTGCTGGGAACGTCCGATCATAGATGGCATTGATGGTCTGGAAAGCAAAGCAAGGAGGTAATGTATACAGTGTACAGTATTAAACATTCCACCCAGTATATATGTAGCCCACTTGGCTCTTTATTTATAACTCTGTGATCATGAATGCATTCAATAATCTACTGGATGCCATTTATGGATAGCATCTAATCAGCAAGACCATCAAACTATATTCTTATGTAATATTTTGCTAAAATAGTCAGTTTTGGTTGGTAAGCAATAGGTAGTTACTGTAAATCATGTAATGTGTCATTAATTTAATGCGACCTCTAGATTTTAGAAGTAAATGCGACACCAATCAACTGTGAACGGCCATGTTTCCATACATGTTTTCATCCAAGTCTTACCTTTAAAGTGCAGCAATTAAATGCAACCATACAGCGGTAGCATTTTTCTCATTAATATTCTGCTCGCATTAATTTCATGGTTTAAAGTACATCTTGCAGCATTATCATTAGAACACAGAAGTCATTATGAAGAACAACACTCACTGTTCCCGGAGCATCGAATGGCTCGATGGAGATGGAGTCGGACCCGATGTCGATGATGCGGCCGAGTTTGAATCCCTCGGTGGGGTGGGGCACCCACACCTTCTTTCCCCCGTCCATTGTCACCACTGTCCGTGACTAGTCACCTGGAATGGCAGAGTTATCATAGTTACATCATTTCATATTAGGAATGGTATAATTACTCTTAACTCTCTCCATGCCGGATTAGACACAAATCACTGCTCATTAGGACATCTTCGGTTGTTTTCAGCAGGGAAATGATTAATGTTAAATTTAATAATCTAAGATTTTGTTTTCATTTTTTTTTCTTCTTCTGGTATGATAACTTGCTAGCATGGTTATTGTTTATCAGGAGCAGGTTTTTTCCTAAGTTGGCATAACTTGTACCTAATCCCTTTCTATTGTGTAAATAAAATATGTTTAAACTAAACTAATTTTTATGTATGTCCGTATACCAGTGTATACAGATATCTAGCAAACAATATTGTTGTCATCTGTCCATACCTATCTTAAACATGTTAAATTGACATTTTCTTGTGGTGATACATTAATGCCAACAGAACAGTGCATTAAACATAACAAACATATTTCATGTTATATTACCTATGCTATAGAAATGTAAATACTCAGGAGCAGGTTTTCTCCTAAGTTGGCATATAACTTGTACCCAATCCTATTCTATTGTGAATAAAATAGGTTTAAACTTAAACTAACAAGATATATTAAATGCTGATGATAAGAATTTTATATGCATTTTAAAAATAAATATTGGACAAAATTCATGTCAAAATTACATGTACCGGTACCATACACAAATGTATTAATTATTTGTAATGGATTTTTCTTTTCTTTAAAAAAAAAAGAAGAAAGAAAACATGAGCAAGTAATTGCAACTGAAAGCGATATTTACAAATACTAATTATCTCTGCACATTCTTGCCATGCTGACTTGTGTTTCTTCCACACACAGAGAAGGTGGCATTGCTGACACGACGTCACCACGTGTTTGCCATGACGATGACACAGCTGGATGTGCTATGGAGTCTGGGGAATGTCTGTGGAGTGTCGGCTGGTATGTTTATCTGCACAAGCAAGTCAGCAACTGGCATTTCAACAAGCAGGGCAACTCCTTCCAACCCTCTGCTCATATCCACACGTCTCGAGTGCGTATGAATTGGCTCGCATGAAGACCGACTTGCCTTGGGTGCCACTCCATTTTATTCATTGATTTATTGCTTCACGTTGCTGCGGGAATATTTCGGCATTATGCAACGACCATTTTATTTCAAAATACGAAACTAATTCCCCTAACATGCCCAATATTGAAACCAATGTTTAAATTATTGATCCGGTATGATCATAACAAAAATTGGCAAAGTGAGTAACACATGAATAATATGAGTTTTCGAATAACCTAATCATGCTTATATCTATTTTCAAAGTGTTAAATGACTATATATGTAGTGATTTAAGTGAGTGAATATGAATAACGTCACTGGGGGAATCTTTCAGACATTTGTGACGAATACTGATATAATTGAGGCAATGTCCAAAGATAACGTCTCGAGACACAGACCTGCACAGGTGTAACACTTGCTTCAGATCATCCTTAGATAATACAAATATGAAAAACTGATGAATCTCATGTCGTCCATTGTCTCCCGTTTTAGTACAAACTTTTGTAACTCAAATTAGCAAACAAACAAAACACAAAAACATGCCAAAGGCTTTGTCCAATAGCCGACATATTTACACTGTACACATCTTTGATGTTCTTAAAAACACAATCATTTCAATAACATTTAACACAGTTTCTGTTTTTGTTTAGATCTGCTTTAACAGTTAGTAGTATTCAGTTGATAACCAGTTTATGGCAGAAGGTAACCTGCAACACTAGTGGGACAGAGTGTTGCAGTTAACTTGTGAGCTAGCTTTGGCTGGTATTGCACTGCAACAGTACAGACATAATAGTATATTGTGATCCTGTTCTAAAGGTAACCTCCATGAACAATGACAGGGTGTGGTCAAACTTGAGATCTATGGCTACAAAGTCTGACAATCTACCATGTACGTACTCAGTGTTCGAAATTCCCGTTGGAAACCTACTGGCCTGAATAATGATACAAATAACAAATGTTTACAAAAAACATGAATTTTTACTGGCCCTTTAGGATACCTTTTGCATTGGGAGAAATGGCCGGGCCAGCAGTAATTTCGAACACTGAAAGTCATACATGGTTCTAGACATATGACATAACTCGTCAGGACACAGAATTTTCAGTTTAACAGTTCAGCAATGTTTATCGGTTTAAAAACACAATCAATGACTTTTACAAGAACTACATCTTATTAGCATATTGGAGGGCACCTTACGACATGATCAGACTAACCTCATGATGGTGTGCAGTTCCAGGAGAATGGCCACAGGTATGATGCTCTACAGGGATCATGTGATTCCAGCACTCAACGATAAAGTTTCCAAACAATAGTAGAAAAAATGGATTCATTCTCGACTTGAATCCACACATTTTGAAAGATCTCAATATGAAGTTTCAACTTTCATGTAGCACATACACACTCAAATCATCTAAAAGTATGCAGCTTTATGGTTGTCAAGACTCTGTATCTGAATGTGTGCAATTCATTAGCTGATCATGTTTGCTAGTAACAACTTATGAACATGTTAGGTGTTGTTTTCTGATAAACTAAAACTGTATCCACTAATAAAACATCTACTCATGTCACTGTCGTCGTAAATATATTAGATTTACTAGACAACAAATATTGTCCGACTAGTTTTCGATCACAGACCATCTTTGATTATATTTTGACGTCCGTCGTCTGCACTTCGTCTGCACTTCGTCTGCACTGGTTCACGCTCTAAAAGTTATCTGAATACAAACACAGTACAGCAAATTCGAAGTTATGTTCTTAATGCATGTTTAAACTTCATAACGTTAAGAAAATAAACTATTTGCATGATGATTCATGCGTTTGTAATAGAATCTTCGAACATTCCAAACAAAGACGGAAATGTTCCCCAAACCGGAAGTGCTCTTCAGTCAACGGAGAGCAAACTTTGTGAAAGTTATCTCCCTTGCATCGTCAATGGAATCGCATTTCATTAAAACATTTTACATATTTCTAATTAGTACTATTTCACAGATGCGTAACCATGCGGTTTAAAGTTATTTATGATATTGTTATTGGATGTTATTTCCCACCATCAGCATGCATTACTATGAAGTCTCTGACATAATCCATAAACAAGAACGGAACAATCCTCTACAACAAAAGATAACAAACGCATCACAGTAATGTTCTAAGTTTTATATTTGCCAATTATGTTCACACGATTCTAGGCATTCCTTCTTTGTAGACTTCTGAAAAGATTCATGAACGGGCCACTTTCTTTCAGACTTCGAAATTTAGGCCTACTTAAATATTTTAAGACATTTCAATAATAGGCGCACGATGTAGAAATCTATGTAAAATCCAACAGCCGAATCTTCCCATCAGTAACCACTAACTTGCATCTAGATATAGTATTCACACGGGTTTATGTTATACACTTTTTATTAGTTGTTGTTTATCCAGGCGGCCATGATCATTTTGTTTTCTTCTCTCTTTCTTCTCAGCTGACACTCGTGAGCAGTTGTTAATTTTAAGTTTGTATTCTGTGATAATCAAATAAAGGTTAACATAAATGTAGATTTTGCTTTTCTATTTTATTCTAGGCTGCGTTTAGTGGCTGGGTAGTTACAGATGCTCACATGTTGCCTGTTATTCGCCATCAGAGACGCTGCACTGATACGTTCCAGGCCAATCAAATATTAACATCATATCTAGTTTTGCGCCTTAATTTTAATCTTGTTATGACAAAGATGCCCAACTATCAGAGACAATTTCGGATCTGATTTTAATTGGATTGGATTCAGGCTTACGAGCATACGTTATTCATGAGGCTGCATATTGTCTTGAGGATAGAACGCAACATCAAACATAACATCAAAAGGGACAGTATCCCTTTTAATTTGTTGACCATCGGATGTAAATTTAACTTATTTGAAACAATGAAGAATGTACAACCGTGTTCATGCTCCAAGTACTCTTCGTGAGCCTGCAGACGCATTGATAAACGAATGGCACCAATGCAAGTATCTTCCTTAAGCCAAGTTACCAAATGATGGAAACATTCCCTCCAAATAGCCGGCGTTACCCTGTTCATATCGAAAGTAGGATACAATCAGTAGGGAATGCCAGAGGAATCTCGGGTTACCTAAGTCCATTATATGTTCCATTAGTCACGGTTTTTGCTGGTCACATACGGTAACACCAATGGCAAGTTCTTTAGATGCCGAAACAAGTCGTGCAATACCAATCATAATTCACGTAATATGAAAAGATCACACCTCATAACCCATCTGTAAAAGAAGACCACAAAAAGTATAGTATTAATGTCAAATGTCAAATGTCAAATAATCACATTTCATTGCGATTGTCAAGAGACGCATATATGCATAGAGCTCCGAGCTGTCATCTTTGGTTAATGCTACCATTACCAGCTAATTACCATCTTTCGTATCTCAATGTCTATTCTATATTGTACTTGTTGTTCTATTCAAGTTCTGTCAGCTAAAGCTGCTATTCTATACTGAATCTACTTTGCTTGTTTACGAATTCCTCTCTTCTCACTATATAGCTTTATAGAGAGCAACAATCGATTAGTCTTATTAGCTGAGTAGGCCCATAAGCCGCGACAAGAAATAGCTCGGGACACCGTGGATTTTATGTTTAGGAATGTTGTTCTCTACACGTAGTGTTAATTCGTTATGTATAGCGTGCAAGTCTGGGGTGTTAATGACCTTGGTTGTGATCGTAGATCGAATTTGAAGACTGAACAGAAAGTAGACATGCAAATCTGCGAAATGACTTCACGATCGCACGCTTCTTTCATGTGACCATGTGTTTCTCTGTGATTTTCACGCATGACCCGTCTAACATGGCCATGACTTTATAAGAATAGCACTACGAGATCGATCGATACACCCAACCCAATGAACGATACCAATGTATGTATGATGTCATTGGTGGAATCCCGGGGATCGCACGTACTGCGGTCTGTCTATTCATAGAACGGAATCACCTTGCCGGCTGCGATGCCCTTGAAACCACCTTGGCACTATCGCCGGTGCTATGTTAGAAGCGCGATGGGAAGGTAACCCCGGAATAATGACAGAGAATCCGAACGCGGCGCATGCAATAGTTACGCCGGTGATAGAAGGGTGTGTTTGTGTGCGTATGTATATATAGAACAAGACATCACAAAGGGACATCCTCACTTTCAATGTACCTACCGGTGGAATAAGCACGTGTGTGATACATGATGCCTCGCGATTAAGAAATGGAAAGGTACGAGGATTAAATCCAATCTTAAAGACCATACTGGATTAAGCGGAAACTGACGCAGAAACATTAATTCAGGTAATAATCGTACATATCTTGTTTTATTCATTTAACATTTAAAGTATGAATACAATTAGTTTATAATGTTCCTTAAGTAAGTTTTTATATGTATTATATATATTAAATCATACTTAGGAGAAAGAAAGCATATAAAAAGATTTACTGCAAAACTGGCAAATGATCCAAATCACTCTTGAAGGATTATGTTCAATTGATTGTCCTTAACGTCCTTATAATGTTTTAGAATAAAAGAATGGTATTCTTTGATGCAATGGAATAACAATTTAATATGTATTTTAGTACACATCCAAATGCCAACTTGTTTTATCCGGACTTGACCATCCATTACGTAATACTCACGTAGAATGACAATTAAAAGTGAAAGTACTGCGAACGTTATCAAACGTTTTGTGTATTTCACATACGGTAATCGTAAATATTAATTACAAAGTCTGTTAGCATCTATAACCGCCGAGTCAGCACGCACTGCCTCAATAGTACATTACAGTAGCCTACAGTTAAACAGCTATTTTGTTTAACATTGCCCATATTCTATACTTCGGTACATTGCGCATATCAGATTTCCTTCCGATAGTATATCTTCTGCAGCTCAGTGCGCTGTGCATGCAAGAACACCGGTGCTGGTTTAATGGCGTGTTGAGTCCGGTCATATTGACCACGTCTGACCTGACAAGGGTTGTACCTCTCACTACATACACAGTACATGTATCACATATGTCACCCAGTCACAGTGTGATTTGTCTACACGCGTGAGGAAAATCATAAAACCGTGAATGCAATCGGACATTAAAAGCCAGTCAGTCAGTAATGTTCCGGCGTTTCACAATCTCAGCTGTTTTTTTCGTAATACAATTTCTATGAACGATTCACCGGTGAAGTTGAAGGTCGGTAGGTGTGAACTGAAAGCTATAGGTGTATGTAGTACGGTATAGTGTAACCTTCAGGGTCTATCGAATGCAAGGTCAGAGAGAAGCGGTACCTATAGATGTTAGCAAGTACATGGAAGTTAATTAATGTTCACTATTAATTAACAGTGACAAATGTTACTTCCCATTATGGCCTATCTTACCTATTACAAGTAATGTCTCAATGATAGCATTATTATATTGGAATAAATATAGACTTGATCGCATTGGATTTCTACCGTGCCTCCAAGTATTGCCGGGTTACTAGTATAATGGACATCGTCGGTTGTAATTAAATCTGAAAGTGGCAATACGATCGTATTCGATTTTAAACCCAGGAATAGAACTCGTAATCGTTAAATATATTAGTTAAATCTAATAATAAGATCTTGTTATTTTGACATATTTGTAAGTCTCGATTGGAGCGCATTTGATTTATCGTCTGCAGAGGCATACTATATAGTAGCAGCTTGGGCTTAATACATAATTATACTATTCCAATGATTTGCAATAATGGGAATAGTATTCAATTGGTTGATATACGGACTTATGTCTGGGAAGATACGGATTATACAGGCCTAGTGGCGATACGATACACATAATTGCACTGTTTCAGATTATGAATAGCCTACGGGTATTCCTCACGGTATTAAATTTCAGAAGGACCGTATACAACAGAGATAATTCACTGATAATGCTTCAGCTCATCAGATAACCGACACTCTATGTGGAATCTGTATCATTCTACATATAGAGCTTGACTGGACATGTAACATCTGCATCATATACCATAGATCAACTTCATCCACCATAGAGCAGCTATATGAAACATAAAATCTGCAACAACATACACACGTGACATATACGCTGTGCAGATCCTGTTCTAGGACTGCTAGATGGTGAATGATGCAGAATTTACATTTTCAGTCAATCTGTGTAGAATGATGCAGCTACCATAGTAGAGAGTACTGCATGCACTAGTCATAGTATCATGATTATGAATGTTTTACGTTCCTGACGTCAGTTTTCATTGGGGGTGGGGTGGTAGTTTTCACGTAT
>JAUTBZ010130584.1:0-14231 GCA_032361785.1 Lepetodrilus galriftensis
CTCTCTCTCTCTCTCTCTCTCTCTCTCTCTCTCTCTCTCTCTCTCTCTCTCTCTCTCTCTCTCTCTCGCTCTCTTTCCCTGACATTTTCTTTAGTATTGTAGTGTTAATTACACATGTTTTTGTAAACAAGTCCATTCCGTCTTGAAGAAATTTAACTTATAAAGGAACTGTGATTTCTGTTGTCTCAAAGGCCCTCTAGTCACTGAAATATATCTGTTGTGTGGATCTGTCTATACTGTACACAGAGCAGCTCATTCCTAGTTAATCTTGTACAGTATAATACATTCAGCACAAGATTATTTCTAGGTTACTGACATGGGACGTGAACTTGTGAGATAAATCTATCTGCTTGACTGAATGTTCAGCATTACACAGCAGGAAACTGAAGCACTGATCAGTGTAATCTGTGTGGTCTGTATGGTCTGTATGTGATCTGTATGTGATCTGTATGTGATCTGTATGATCAGGTCTACTGCCTACATGCATATAGTGCCATGTCATACTGAACTCGCCAGTCGTTCATGCCTCACTACCTGTACACACCTACGAACACCTAGACGGAATATCTGTATCACATCAGCTTACTGCTGGACGCTTCACCAGTTTCTCAAATACGGGTAATGTCTAGGGCAATATCCGACCTCACCTATAGAATATACAGATGTAAATGTTGCTGTATTTCAGCATAGAAAACGTTATTGTAAACGATTATAATAATTGATATACAGCTGGCTGCATCGCGTTGATAGGGATGAATGAATTAGCACTTTTGAAAGTTGGTTGAATTAACCTTTACATAAAAATTATTGTTAAAAAATCTATATAAATCTGTGGAAAGCCAAGCAGTCCGATGTTAGGCATTGGGAACTAATGTATTGGAGCAATATTTATACCTGAGGTCAGTGAGGAAGACATTTTATTACCAGAAAGGATGTAATTTAAAAAAAAGTCACTTTCAAGATTATTTCACTTATAAATATGTTATATCACGACTTGTCAGTTTAGGACCAGAGGAAACTAGCATCATCCGTAATGTTGAATGTCACAGTAAACCTGTGAGCACTGGTTGGTACTGACGGACCAATGATGACAATATCATTGGGACAATACAGACAGCACATCCTAGCATGATTGTATCGGAAAGATAACTTTCGCAAACATTGAAACCTGGCTCCAGGGACAGGATTTGAACCTGGAACCTTTGGCTGAGGAGTCCAACGTTCTACCAACGTTCAACCTCACCTGCAGTCTACCTGGCAGTGGTAAACAGTTACGTTGATCGCAAAAACATTTAAATACAATTCCATCCTACATCTGTATCAGGGTACAATAGTGTGAAATTAAAAACCTGAATAATAATACCGTAGTACAAATGTTGATTTTGTTCACATCTGAGCCTGCAATTTTGTTTCACAGTGTATAATAAATTAGCTCGAATTATTCAGCTCAAATGTGATAGATCTACATGAAACGTATATATATGTATTTATAACTGTATTTATTTTGGGAATGTTTTATCAGCTGATAGCTAATCATAACCTTGTTTATAGATATCAGTTAATAATGACATATATCTATATAACTATACCATCGTAGATAATGTTGTCACTGATCTATTTGATCACACTGTACGAGAATATTGAATCCATTAAATTGATTATGGAGCTTATAATCCCCAAAGGCTGCCACCTTTTTCATATTAAGTTTCCACATTTCAACCTTAATCTTGAGTTGACTTCCCACTCATTTTATTTGGCCAACGATAAATTTAAGATAGTGATTGAATAGTTATACATACACACATTTATTATTCTGCGTAAAGGTCATTCTTTGTAACCATGGTAGTTGTACTTAGAAGTTAATTCTCCAGACTGAGATTACAGATAGTAGTATTTGGGATACTATTGGATTGATATCATTGTCCTATTATTGATTTTTCAGCTTAATATTTTGGAATATTGTCCAAATTTCTTTTTCTTTGTCTTGGTTGCTGGTTGTGTCGTCGCCTATGGATGAAAGATTCTCGCTTTGACATAAAACAATAATATTCCCTCATTCAGTTACCGATTGTGATGCATGTTATAGATAGATAGTAGTACTGTAATAGTACGGCAAAATTGCACATTCTAGTAGCTGTGACTAGTTCTCTATTGTGTGCCTTATATTACTGATGTTTACATTTCTTCTACTAACATGGATGCCAATAAGAAAAGTAAACAGTAATATGGCACAAAATAGAGCTATAGAACTAAGCTACACAATCTAGATGCACTTTTCATGTACTAGAACTAATAGGACTAAGGTTTTTTATTTGAATAAATGTTCTTCCTAGTATTTCTGCATCTATAGGTTGAAGTTTAAATAATAATATGGATTGAATATTTCTAGATTGCTATGCTCAAATAAGCTGATTTTTCGTCAGTAGGCCTGCAATGATAAATTTTCGTCAGTCTTTCACCTGTGTTAATTACGAACCATGAAGAGATTATTCATGGTCACTTTCCATGCTACCATGTCAAGGTCACTACTCATCATTAGTTACTAGTATTCCTAAATGAATGTTCATCACGTATGGGTTAAAGATGTCTGCTGTGACGTGAAACAATAATTCACTCCCCTAAAGGAATGAATTTCATGAAGTGAATGTCTAATAATGTGAATTTTAATGTGAACATGCATCTCGGAAAGAACGATCGTATCGTACAGATGAAAGCAACACACCAGGTGTTGTCAAGAGCTGTTCAGAGAACACATTCTTACCACACGAAACATGCTAAACAATGTTCAACATGCTTTCAACTCCCAAGATAGCAACATGAAGTGCTTCATTAAAACCAAATATTTACTTGGAATATAGTGAACATCAAACAAATTTAGATAACATGCAAATTGAATTATTCCTAGCACACAACAATTAAACATCAAAGGATTCAAAATTTAAATACATTTGCTAGATGAGATTTTGGTGTTGTATGTTTAAATTTGTTCTTTAAATTATTTCAATAGAAAGTGATAAGGCGGAAGAGATTGTTGGTACTCTGCCATATGTTAATTACACTTTGGGACGGTATGGATTGTATATAGTGCTGTGGTTCAGTAATTACCATTTTCTTTTTTTCCTGACAATCATGATAATTGGGAAAACATAGTTAACATCTGTGTTTGTTCATAGGTAGGTAGCATAATCATTTAATGAATACCCACATTGGAATAGGTGCCTTAATTGCGTTGATTGTGATAGGTAGGTAGGTAGGTCTTCATCTGTCACAATACCAGTGCTATCTGAGCTATGGTCCCAGATCAATACAGCCTAGCTGCGGGTCTATGGCTGCGGTCTATGGCTGCAGTGTACGGCTGCGGAGTAGGAGTGTGGTGTGTGGTTCCCTGTGTGGTGCACAGCTGTGTATGTGGTCATCTGTATATCATCAGCCTGTAGTGGGAGCTGACAGTTCCGGCCCAGGGGACTACTGTGGCTCTGGTCCAGATAACAGCTCTCCGTCGCCAGGGACACTCTTCTTGTAGCGCTACGCCGACACCGAGAGCCTGGAGAACACATTGATGAGAGAATGCATTGTTTACGACAACATTGAAAGCACACTGAAGAGAGCGTGGAGAACACATTTATGAGACCCTAAAAAAACACATTAAATGAGAGCCTAGAGAACGCATTCATGAGAACCATGAGAGCGCGGAGAACACATTGATGAGAGAATACATTGTTTATGACAACATTGAAAGCACATTGAAGAGAGCGTGGAGAACACATTTATGAGACCCTAAAATACACATTAAATCAGAGCCTAGAGAACTCATTGATGAGAACCATGAGAGCCTGAAGAACACATTGATGAGAACCATGAGAGCCCGGAGAACATGTGACATTGTTCATGAGAACCTGGAGGACACATTGATGAGAACCATTAGCGCCCAAGAACACATTATGACATTGTTCATGACAACATGTAGACTATTGGGAGAAGACATTGATGAAAGCCTTGAATGCATTGATGAATGAGAACCTGGCGATTACATTGTTCATGAGAGTGAGTGAATATGGAGTTTAACGTCGCTGCGGGAATCTTTCACCCATTTGCGAATATCTTCATGAGAACCTGGAGAGCATATTGATGAAGGCATTGAACACTTTGATGAGAGAACACATTGTTCACGAGAGCCTGGCGAAGACATTGAATATGAAGGCCTTAAGAATGCATGTTTTTGGAAGCTTTGAGAACACAGTGAGATGTGAGAAGACATTGATGTGGGCCAGGAGAACATACTGAGGAGAACCTTGGCATCGCTTGAAGATGGAAGTGTGCTTGTGACATCCAAGATTATATTAGGCATCATCATGTTTGACATCTTTCTTCCCTCCCAAGACACACACACACACACACACTCACATACACACACAAACTGAATCCATAAATAACCATGATTTCAATCTTATATTATGACATACACTGGTAGACTGATAAATGCGTAATATACATAATAACGGTAATGGAATGTTAATGACTTTATTAAAGTTGAAAACAGACACCCCTAAGCAAGCTAGTAATTTACTAAACTGAGCTCACAATAAATGAGATTGTATCATTCAGATTGTAATGTATTTTCCTCATATTCAATTTCTAAGTTCCATGCTATAAGCATTGTGAACATTGCATGATATCTTACAGTTGATCAATTTCTCTTTCCCGTATTTTCTTCCTGGGTGAATATGCATTGTTTGTGAATCGATTGCTATGGCATATACAGACTGCATATTTAACTAGTGCTATAACCAGATATATGATAGCCTTATTGTTTTTGTAATGAGGTATTTTAAGTCCCAACTATTGTAATAACAGGGTTTGATTTTGCCAACGTCATAACAGTCCAGGATAGTTTTCCTTCATAGTACTCAGTAGTCGTATATGTGTGAAATATTTCCGCTGTGACAAAAAACACTAATTCAATCATCATAGTAATGGGCCCTGTGGCATTTTCAGCCAGCGATCATCAATATCAATGCATTAGACTTATCTTAATTAAATCCTTCATTGATATAGGATCATCGCTCCTTCTAACATTGAGCAGCCTTGAAGGGTTACTGTATTGATGTCACTGTGATATCAAGTACAAAAGTCATCTGTTTTCATGATGGACTTGCAAGCATTAGAAAGAGCTACATGACATTCTCTACAATAACCGATCACAATAATTGATTGTGAATTCTGGCCCATTTACTCCAGTTTTGAGATGGATTACTGTTATTGACCTGTCCAAGTGGGCTTGCACCAGGATTCAGCCATACTGGCCGTCTTCTGATGATCATCCCTCCAGCCTCCGTCAACGTGATCAGTGGAGGGCAGGAAGTGCTATATGATCTGTCCAGCGTGATCAGAGGAAGTGATCTGTCCAGCATGATCACTTTTTTACAATATGAATTAATTTCATGCTGTTTGGTGGATGGTTGGCTAAGAGTATGGCTAAACTCCTATCTAGAATTTTCATTTCTATTTAACCATCTCTATGTTGGAGGCAACCGGAGATGCCCTGAAGAGCAGTTTCTGAGCAGGGAGAGGGTTAAAGATGAATACAAGCACATTTCTTTTCTGAAGGATAGTTAAGGTCGTGGAAGCCATAGGCAAAAACAAACACATCTGGAGACATATTGTCCGCTACACCTACATCTGACAGATGTTTATTACCCTGTTATGTTACCCTGTTTACAAACACTATGGTATTTTTGTTAGTGAATATGATTGGAAGCAAGCAACACTTTTTTTTTTCCGGTCACAATACATGTTTGACATGGCTTGATAGGTTGCCCTCGACACTGAGCTCAAATGATTGATAGTGAAAGGGACATGTCACTATGCTACTATGTCACTATTAAGCCGGTATGCCGAGACTACTGACCCCCGTTCCACAAAGCAATCGTAGCGCTACCAGAGTGGCAACTCCTTAGCAACTCCATGCTAACGTACATGAGTTATAACTCTCGTAGCACTCCGATTGTTATGGGGAACGGGCCCCCAGCTGTAGTATATCATGTATGCGTTCTGGGCAACGGGTCCCTATTGTAGTATGTGTATGCATTGAATATATGTTATATTGTTACGTTGAATTAGTTTCCTGGTCTCTATTTCCTGTTCAATTTCTTGCTTTTCAATATGTTGTAAGATTGTAAGAAAGGCATGTCAATGTCTACATTGGTCTGCAACTCTGCATGCGTCGATATCGTACCTGTGTGAGTGTACACTAACAGTAACAGGCAGATGTCACTATCTTACTATTAACCCTTTCAATGCTAGAGGGACAGCCAGAGATGCCGTACAGAACAGTACTTGTGTCTAATCCAGTAGGGAGAGGGTTAAACTACTACTACTACACTAGTATTACTAGACTACTACAGATTGCCAAGTTCCTGGTCTTATAACACTGAGGGCAAGACTTGCTTCAGGAAGGAAGTAGGCCGACTACAATAAGCTGCTGCTCGTTATTAAATGTTTTTAAAAATATGCTAATTACATTTATATATGGTCTGCCAACCTGGTATTGTAATTGGTACTATTTTAACATTCTGAAAATAAAACCACACGTTGTGGCCAAAAATAATACATTATTTTTATTGATATTTTCTTATAGTTGTTATTTTCCTTCCTACTCAACTCAATATATAGCTTTTCCAATTCTGTCACCTTTATTCATAAACATTGCAGTTGACAGACAAACATGAGCAAACATTAACGCAATTGTGTGGTGACCAGTTTTAGAATATTGCTGTCAGTTTATTCTGAAAGGTCAATTGATTTTTTGATTGCGAAATATTAAATGTTTTCCCAACCTCCAGATTGCTATCAGTGTGTAGTGAAAGATGAAAGCAAATTATTTTTAACACTAGATGTTGTTCTGCTGTATCAGGGTAATCTCTCCATCAATCCCATTATTTCAGATATTTTTTTTATTTCGTGGGGATTGGTTTTATATAGTCGCTTGCAGATATATTTGTAATTCCTGTATGGGTAAAATATTCTCGCTTAGCGACATGAGGCAACAATTCACTCACTCATACTTATGCCGCTCATACTTATATGCTACTGCTGTTGCCTATGGGTGAAATATACCCGCCGCAGCGTAAAGCATTAATTCACTCACTCATACTTATGCTACTGGCTCACTCACTTTCACACTCGCTCAATGACTTTCACCCTTTACTCTTGAAATTCATTCAATCACTCAGATATTTTTGCATATTCTAAGATCACCAATTGACATAGTAAACATATTTTGAGATGACACACTTCTTAAGGGCATGTACTGGTACAAATAAATCTCTACAGACAAGCACTGTTTTGCATATCATCAATATTTTAAGTCCTGTCGCCAAGTGCAAAATACATTACAGGTGGCCTGTTTATCGATTCTACGATATCTTGGCTTGTTCAACGTGGTCAATTATTTAGGCGTGCCTTAACGATATAGTATGGATTTCAAGTCTGATTTGCCTTCATCTAAAAATGGCTTTACTGAGTATAGTACTAGTAATAGTAGCCAGATTTGACATAAATAGATTATGCGGCATTGGCTGGTTGTATTTTTATCTCAGTGTCGCAACGCTGTATCGTTACCTACTCATTTCATCCAGATTTTGGTTGGTTAGACTCATCGTTACGTACCACAGCATAGCTGGGGATATTGTAATTTGTCTCTGTACCTTAGTAGTAGTAATATTGATAGTCATGTAATCATTGTAAACTATTTTAAGGTGGCAAGTTTGTATAATGTCATCAACATAATTCTAACCTTCAACATGTGCCAATACTTGTCCTTAACCCTCTCCCTGCTGTATTAGACACGGGCAATACTCTAGGGCATCTTTGCTTGCCTACAGCATGGAGAGGGTTAACACTCTCCCTGCTGAAGGCGAGTTAACTTGCCCGATCTCATGCAAAAATAGAACACTATGATTTTATTCAGCAGGGAGAAGGTTAAAAGAAATTCAGATACAACTCTTTACATTAATATACAACAGATTTGATGAATTGTTTATATATTTACTTTATACAGTAGAACAAAATCGCAAATATTTGTAGGCAATGCTGCTTCAGAAATATGAACTGTTGTTTCAATTGTCTGTAAAAGAAGATCAGATGATGAGAAACATTTTGTGACCGCCACCTAATTTCCAAGGTTACAGCACAACGTAACTATTAGATGTCACAAATTCCTTCAAGTGCTTCATCTGGATAATAACACCCTAGGTTTCTACGTGAGAATCCCTTGTATTGATCGTGTTGAGATGAATTTCACCCAATTTTCAAGGTCGCCAGGTGGTACACATGCAGACTTATTAGATCCAAACTATGGAGGGTTGTGTCGTCATTCTTAACAAAGTCATGAAAAATGACAGGGCATTTAAAAATTCAATAGCCTGGAGTGACAAGTTATGGAAGCCCAAATCATTAATAATGTAGATAGGCAGGGACACGTGCCGTTATAACTGTAGGACCAATTGATGCAAAACCTAAAAACTTAGATAAAGTTTTTCTAATTAGAAAATTAGTGAATATCTTAGCTTTATGTGTACTCTGCCACCCCCTCTTCCATCACACACAGAAAGTAAGAGTAGGACCATATTTAGGTTTATTACACATGTTTTATATGTATATATTTTCACTCCTTTTCTTTTTAAATTCATATAATAATTAACAAAAGCATGGGGAATCTGTGGTCAATGCAGGAACTATATGTACAGTATCTCGTCTTGAAGTTGGAATTCAGATGTAAGTCAAATTCATCTATAATTGTGTATGGTCGTTGCTTGATACTTTGTCCATGTATGCGTTAGCATGTGTCTGCGATTACATGTTTCTGTGGTTATTTTTGCAGAAAATTGATGTTCTGGGGAAGTTGGTGGACGATCTCATCATCAAAACCCAAGAATATCTCCAACCCAACCCAGGTAAGTGGTACAATGGGCCCACCAGATCATTATGCTTTTAACCCTCTCCCTGCTGTATTAAACACATACAAAGCTTATTTTGGGCATCTCCGGTTCCCTCCCACGTGGAGAGGGTGGACAACAAGCCAACCCAAGCATATAATGTTGTGGGTCCCATTACATAAAAATGCTCAATGATATGTTTTAGCAATACATAACACAAGGAAGGTCTTTTCATAATAATTTTAGCAGTTGAATTGTAACCCTGAAATTAAGTTGTGTATGTCCGGGTGCATGTTTCAAACATGCTGAATAACAACATCTCAATCTTGCAATTACTAAAACATAAAATGAGTAAAATAAATACCTTCTATTCTATTTTAACATTTACTTATTGATGAAATGCCTTTTCAGTGTATGTGTTCATGAGCTATGGTATGGTATGTTTACTTGCTTAACCATCTCTCAATATGATACGCGCGCCTCAGGTCAGGCGAGAACTCCTGTATTGTTTGATGTGGCTTGCTTCAGACCACCATCATTTATCAACCTCAGTATGACCCTTGACCTCAGGCTATCAGCATTACTTGTTATGTTCACAGAGGTGAACAATGTTATTGGTCACTTTGCTTTATAGCTGAATGATAGCATCTCTGACAGGTTGTCTACCAAGCAGCTGGCAAAAGACAATGAAGGAAAATATCAGTTTGAACGAAAACTTGTGAAAGGAAAAATAACCAAATTACCAAATATGATCTACTCTTTCATTATTGTAATGTCAGGATTTTCGCAATTGTATTTAAAAATGGTAACCGCCTAAAATAAAATGAAGAGGTGTTATACCATGGCCTTCAACTGTATCTGTGTGTGTATATACTCAATTGATACTTCATTACTGTGATGGACATTCAAATATTGTGCCTCCATACTCAGAACTTCTTAAATATATAGATCTTTTATATTGTTTGAGCAGAACATATTTGGTTAGATTTTATTATTTGTAATTTGTAGTGGATGATGAATTTCAGTGACGTTTATCTTATCTGTTTCAACACTTGATTTGGAATTTTATTTAGGTAGGAGGTTTTACCGGTCTTTTAAGAAGATCTTAGGTATTGGTTTTTAGACTTATGTTTGACATTAAGTTGCTTGGATGTTTTTGAAATCTAATTAATGTTATTGATTTTTTTTCCCTCACACTAACTAAGGTTGATTTCAATTAGATTTATTACTGAAAAGCACTAATATCAAGAAGTTAGTATTTGGTCATGTGTATGCTAATTTGCATGTGATCATCTTTAATTTGTTATTGTTTATAGTTAGTTTCTTACTAGGAGCTATAGTCAGTTTGGTTACATTAATGGGGTTAGGATTTGGTTCCATGAAAGGACATTTCCCTTAATCCTTTCATCGATTGTGTCAGTTGTTATTGGCTTGACTAGTCATAGAAGACAAACTTATACGATATTAATGTTTGTGACTGGTACGATTAGTTTAAGATATTTGATATTTAATAGTTTATACCAGGATATGTAGGTTGTTTACTCCCACAATAATATTATACTAGTATTTGGAATTTGCCCCTGTAAAATCCAATTCTATTGAGTAGTGGAATTTTGTTTAAAATTCTGATGCAATTTACAAAAACATTTGAGTTTTGGTTGGTGTTGTACAGTTGTATTTGTTGTTTCTAATTGATTATTCAAATGGCATTTCTTTAGTTAGTTGGAAATTTCGCTTTGAAGTTACTTCAATCAGTTGGAATTCATCTTTCATTCGGATTCCATAATACTGATTTCCTAATGTTAAGCAACATATAACATAATCACAGAACATAAGAAAAGTTCAATACGAAATATTATCTTTAAAATATCGCCTTCTGGACTTCTGACTTACTCAACTGTTATACCAATTATGTATTCAGTTATGTAGTGAGAGATACTGATAGAAAATAATTAATATACTGGGTACATTAACCCTCTTCCTGCTAGATAGACACAGGCACTGCTCTTTCGGGCGTCTCTGGTTGCTTTCAGCAAGGAAAGAGTTAGTAGAGCACCAGGACACAATGGACATATTTATGTTTCCAGCATCAAGAGCCAAGTTGTCCACCATGAACACACTGTCCAAGTTCCGAGGCCAGGGGAAGGTGGCGCCATATCCCCAGCCAGAGGGCATTCTGGGAGAGCACATGATCAAGCATGGGAAAGACCTAGGGGAGGACAGTATATTCGGTGAGTTCCAATCTACAACACTTCAGGTGGCAACATATTGTTTTCTTGTTGACATGTATACGGAAAACCTCAATTGCTGCAAGTTCTTATTCATGGATACGATTCGAACATGATGTAGCAAAGAAAAGGTATAGTATGTCTTTTATGAAGAATTGTGGTAGATTTCAGTGGATAGGGATACATGGATTGATATGGTTTGGACTATAGATTGGTGACACAGTAGGAAATCACCCATTCCAAGCCAAAAATAACAAGAAATAAAAAGATGTTTGACCATCAACTAATGCTACATTCCAATCTAATTAATATTAATCTTTGTTAATCTGCTGCTTCCATTACTAAGATGTAAGGACTTCCTGTTGGTGGTGTTTGTCCTCAGAGTGGAGTCTAAGTTCTTGTTATAAACCCACTGCACTAAAACTTACTTTTCAATTATATAATAATATAATTGAAGCCAGGGATGTCGTCATGAAAGGTACCACAGAAAAACTTTACATCTTAAAACCACGTCATAAGTTTTTGCTTTGTTTATCTCATCATTGATGGAGAGTTTCTGTGACACCTAAAGTGATCATTAGCTCCTGTATGTAGGTAGTGTCTGAGCTAGGAGAAGCTGATACTGTGGTTTATGGTAAGTGAGTGCACATTAAACCCTGCAGCGAAGACAACAGGTAAACATCTACCAGATCATGTGACATCTACCACTGGTATGATGCATTGTGTCGTATCCCTGATTCCCTATCATGTGTCGTCAGTGTCCAGTTAGTGTTATTCCCTATCATGTGTCGTCAGTGTCCAGTTAGTGTTATTCCCTATCATATCTCGCGTCGGTCTAGAATTAGTATTATTTTATACACACTGAACCCCAATTCACATTACAGTATTCTCTGCGTTCTCTTTTTGCAATTATGCTGACTGGGCGGTTTTGTTCTACGGAGTATAAATACAATACCGCTGATTTCATGCCTGGATGCACTGCACACACGACTACCCACAGAATGGACAGTGATTACTTCTGTACGCGATCCACTTCTCAAACTGATTAACGCCTTAGGATAACTTCATTCCACAGGAGAGCTAAACAAACTCATCCACGATCACACACAGTATACTAGTAGTACCGCCACTCAAGACAATCTCTTTTGTCTGTGGTGTTACTGTTTTTGAATAAGTAATGCATCAAGGACAGAAGTGAAAACTATTTCTGATCATCGTATGAATGTTATGAATTAGCCGTTCATATAACCTTGAAGGCACATTGGCGGAGAATGGTGTGCGTGTGATTGGAGCAGATAAGTGCTGTATTCTGGTATTGATTGGATCCATGTTGACAGAGCGCCAGTATACGGTACTGGCCACGCTGTACTGGTCGTGCGGTACTGAGCATACAGTATTGGTCATGGTGCCGGTCATTGTCTTGAGATGAGTGGCACGTCTGAGCCTGACTTTCCACCCAGTACTTTGTGCCAACTGTCAGCCAATTGACATTTCAGTACTCACTGACCAATGTTGACCAATTAATATATCCAGTGCTACCGTGCCAGGTATCGGCCAATTGATATCTGATATCTAGACAATGATATGTGCCAATTAACTGCTAGACAATGATATGTGCCAAATGCTATCTTGATTGAATTAGTGTTTTTAGTTGCAGCGGGATTTATTTCAGCCATGCATGACTAAATGCTATCTAATTAACATCCAGAAATTTGTGAATACAGTAGACCTCACATATAAAGTACTCATTGGGACTGGATATTTTTGTCCGTTATATGCATATTCCGTAATTAGCGTTAGACGGGACCGGGACTTCAGATTCAGTACATTTTTAATCCTTGGTTTTTGGCATAGCTTTCCATGCTTATTTCATTTTCTTGCATATCTAATTTGTAATCGTATTATTAAGTAATAATGTAGTCGTCACCTATGGGTGAAAGATTCCCGCTGTGACGTAAAACAATCATTCACTCACTCACTCACTCATAGGCAAAGTCTACCGTATGTAGTCTCACATAGCAGTTACGCTATTGTTCCATCACATGATACATGGTTAAAATAAAAAAAATCCCAAGAATTCATTTAGTAAAAACATGCATAAGAAACTATATCCTGAAGCTATTTGTAATTTAATTTTGAGTCACAGGTTGATAAGATGTTCAGGTTGGAAATATGATATGTATGACTTCCTTCTTGCGTAGCTGTTGTCATAATGTTTTGAAATGACTCACAGCTGTCATTTCTGAGGATGGTGTGCAATAATACGACATGTCAGATATCTGATGCACGTACAGTATTCATGTCAGGGAACAAACACTTTTAATCTTCTTGACATCCAGTGATCACGGTTTTCAGTTTACGTCATGTGTATTTATAATACATTGTTATCAGTTAATTATGATTGGAATTGTTATGTAAGCTGCAGTTCATCCCATTACATTGTCATATCTGTTACAATCTTCTAACATATGTACATGTTTATCACTTGATTTATGATGTCTTGAAAACTAAAATATATAATTAGTCTAGAAATGATTTTGAAGGAAATTTAAATTTCTGTTTTAGTGAAATCGGTGAAAGATTCGCGCAGCGATGTTAAACTCCTTATTCACTCACTCACTCACTCACTCACTCTCACTCAGCTATTCAATTTATTAAAATATTTTAATTGATGTTACATAATTCAAACGTCAAGTCTATTAGTATTATGTATCTCCGTTTTTGCACAATTAACATGTTTGTGGTGTCACGTAAGATGTTTGGTTAGTTCAGTTGAACAAATGCCCACTTGAGGCGGACCACTTGAACTTCAATTAGAGGCACTTCCTTGGTATAATGAGGCTGATACAGTCGCAGCTTGCACCGCCGACAGACCATACTATGTTAAAGATATAAATAGGCTTGAATTGAGCAATCATGTGATACACGTTAACGACAAAATAGGCTAAAAAAAAAAATCACAACCAGGAACAATTTCAACCCTGTAAAAAAATGTGGTGACCTAATAGAAAAATGGGCAACTTAACTGATCTTTTACTTGTTGATATTTGTGTGTATGAATAGTAAC
>JAUTBZ010130595.1:0-14229 GCA_032361785.1 Lepetodrilus galriftensis
ATGCGTATAACGGACTTCGCATATAACGGACAGAAATAGCCGGTCCCAATGAGTCCGTTATATGCGAGATCTACTGTACATGTTATTGTGATGGTAAATACTCTAGGTGAACTTTCAAGCTATTTATTGCTTGTTTTTGTAATTCCTTCCTTCATTGTAATGCTATAGGCATACATCCATCGGTTGACTATTGCACAATATGAATGTCATGTATTGTTACTGCTCACTGATGCCCAGCTCTGTGTCGTCAGTGCGCTGTACGTGGTGGATCTGAAGCGGTTCCGGAGGATCGCGGCCGGGGACCGACTGCGCGGACAGTACCAGGGACTGAGCCAGGACCCCAACAGTCTGGCCAACCTGGACCAGGATCTGCCCAACAACATGATCCACCAGGTGTCCATCAAGTCTCTGCCACAGGAGTGGTTGTGGTGCGAGACGTGGTGCTCCACCGAGTCCCTCAAGACCGCCAAGACCATCGATCTGGTGAGCAGTTACCTCCCCTTCCATCACAGCTCATCACCCCGGTGTTGCCTAGCAATAAAATATTTCAACAATAATATAAAGCATTTCATCAATCCAATCGTGTTGCAGTCTAAGCGTATACCATGTGTTGTGTAGTAGACTTACGAGAGCACCTTGTGTTATGCCTGGAAAGATTGTACAACCCTTTGTGAAGTGCATATTATACTTTTCTCGTTCAGTGTAACAATCCGCTTACGAAGGAGCCAAAGCTTCAAGCTGCTATGAGGATTGTTCCCGAGTGGAAGGAATACGACTACAAAGTAAAGGTTTTATGGGATAAAATATATAAAACAAATACACGCTTCCAGACTGAATATGAAGTTCCAGATAGAGAAAAATCAGGTGAGTGTGTGTAGTCCCAGTGAGGTGCAGTTATCCTAAATTACAGTGCAGTTATCCTTGGTTTGACAATACCTTAATGTTGTTTACTGAGACACTACAGCACAGAATGCACTTTACCAGTGTTAGTTAGGGGGCGTTCCTTTGAGCGCAGTACACTGTCTAGAGTACGACGGACAGACAGTTTTGTCAAAGGAATGTGTTGCAGTTCTCGGACAGTACAGTGACATCACTACACCACATCTAAGGCAACTCTTTGCTGCCATCTTGCTTGTGCGAGTCATTTGTTTCACTCAGTACAGCTTACTAGAGTGACGTCACCTGTCTGCGAGTACACTGTACTGCTCTCAAAGGAACGGGGCCTTAGTTACCAGAGAGCACACTGCACATGCTTTTACATGTCTTTTTGAGTACTCTTTGTGAAGATCTAGTATCCACTATGACACCATCCCCTTTTCGTATGTAGTCTTGATCGCTATATGAAACGGATTTGGTCTTTTGCTGGATATGAGAGCTGCATGAAAGGGTTCCTTCGTATTCATTTTAACTTCCATTTGCCAATAATATTTTTGTTTGTAATTGATAATATTCTAATCTTCCTAATTTTTTTGTTATTTCAGATTCACATAATAAGGATGAGTTATAACACCGGCCAAAATGTAGATATATATTGTGTACATAGATCGTGTTATGTTACAATCATCAGCATCATCATCATTCATGACGTCGGATGAGTTCTGTCTGTAGAATACTGGGAGATATTTATTCATTGTTCACCGTGACTACTGGACCAGCGTGCAAGGAAGTGGAGTGTGGATGAGGACCAAGTGGATGTCATTGACTGCTCAACTATCCACACTACATTATCCACTATATTATCCACATCTGGGCTGCGTTCAGTGTACGCTACTTTTCAATCATACACTTCTTTCGGTAACGTTCCTCATTTGTACCATCCATTTTCTGCTTGGTTTTTATTTTTACTGCAAATTGTGCAGACCAAGTCCATAAGTGTATAGAAAGAGATAGCCCTACATTGTGTTACTTGTTCTTGTTGAAAACTATGTACTATGTAACATTTCACAGTGAAAAGTAGTGTCTACTGAATGCACCTCGGTTGTTTACAGACATGTCTTAAATTAATATCTGGAGCAAAACTTTCAAATACTGAGGAGAAATATGCATTTATTTATGATTGATGTTGCACAGTTTATATTTTGTTTTGAACATCTAAAGCCCCCAACTGGCTTTCAGCAGAGGAAATACTCGTCTCTCCTACTCCTTAGTTGTGTATAAACAGATCTGAATACAAGGTAGGTCTTAAGATTGTAGGATGATCACAATTTAATATTTGCATAATTTGCTTTTATTGAAAATTGTACTTTATGGCTAGTGCTATGTGATTTTGTGTTTATAATTTTTATGAAGTATTTTTGTTGTTGTAACTAATGGTGGGAGAGCCTACAACTATATGATAGACAAGAATGAGCCATTTCTAATGCTGTAGAGCTACCGCCGTAGAGTCTTTGCCAGAATGCCAGATAGTTTGAAAAGATGACAGCTGTTTGAATACTGCAGGTAGCTAGGTAGGAAATCTTGTTGAAGTACTTTAAAGAAATCCATAAACATGTCTAGTGATAATAGCAATGTCAGTTGATCGTTTTAAAATCTCATTAATGAAACATGTTGTCAGTGAGAGTTTGAACAGGTGCTGTTTTAACTCTCTTCATGCTGAAGGCAACATGAGATGCCCTAAAGAGCATTGTTTGTGCCTAATCCAGCAGGGAGAGGGTTAACTTGGTAACAGTATGGATGGGTCACATTATTCATCAGATTCCTCTGTTATAATTGACACTGTCTCTGTGTTGTGCACGGAACTGTACATACAACATGAAGCAGTTCAGTAATTATGGTGCTTACATTAATTACAACTACGAATAGACGTACAACTTGTCTCAATAGCTTGCTGGAGTGACAGCCAAGTAAAGAATGTTAAATCATGTTTCTTATGCCTGCACGTGGTACGAGGTGTGTTGTAGATGCGAGTGAAATAGCAACAGCCATGTCTGTGTGACCTGTATGAAACATCAGGTCACACATCCTTACCTCAACAGGGACAGAATTTAATTTTAGTTGGGATTAACAATGGTAATTGCTATATAACCTAAATACGTTGTAGTAAATACGTTGTAGTAATTTGAAATCCATACTGTATTGTAAGATGTACATCTTTCTCTTTTTGTTCTTTATGGGAAATATTGTAACTATCCATGTAGATGGTGAAGATGTCAACATTCAATTTTGTGTACGTAAATAAGTTTCCATCTCTACCAAAGGCTAGTTGCCATGGTTATACATATTTTGTTGATATTGTGTTCAGATTATCAATTTGCAAATTATCTTCATGATTTAATGATGTGAAAAATACTTTGAAAATGATTAATCTACACTTATTTCAATCAAATTTGTCAGAAGTACATATTGGAGTTTGTTGTTGAAGATTTCTTTGAATGAATAAATGTATACGTCGTGGTTTTACATGATATCTTCCTTCATACATATATGTTATTCATCATCATGAATTAAACATTCCAAAAGGACATGGCGTTTATTGTTTGTATGACATGTATACAGAACTGGATGACACATACACAGAACTGGATGACATGTAACTGGACGACACATACACAGAACTGGATGACACATACACAGAACTGGATGACATGTACACTTGTGTCAGTGGCTGAGAACAACTTTAAATATAATAGTTGGGAGAATATAGTCATAGAGAACTATCCTGACACAGGGACTGTTCGACACCAGGAACATTGCAGGTCAAACTGACATCTGTACATCACTGATATAGGGAACACCACTGAAAGAATGGTATAACTGACAACAGAGAATCGGCGAGCTCAAGAGTTCTGAATACACACAAAAGCACAAGAATAACAACTGTACAAGGTGCTGTGGTGCTTTAACTCTCTCAATACTGAAGGCAACCGGCAATTCCCTAAATAGCTGTACACAGTACATGTGCCTAATCCAGCAGGGAGAGGAAATACACACATTGATACATTTGATAACAAAAACTAAAATATACTGTACTGGTGATTGTGATTAGCATTTTAATTTCATTATAATATACGAGGCATGTAGCTGCCCATACGCAGCTATGCAAATGCATCCACATAAATATTTCCTAGCTAGCTTTATTTTTTAAACAAAACCAACAGAACAGTCAGTGACAGTACTGGCGAATTCACACATAAAAATACCACTAGCTACGCGCTTGTATACTATAACGTGCTTTCACAATTTTGTCACGTGCATGTGTATTCGAAACTCTGAGCTGAAATATGGAAACATCACTGATCGATGCTGATGTGGGGAATGTACAACACTTTCGGAGCCTGGCTGGTAACATCAACACTACTTTCGATCGTACCAAGGTAGACAACTGCGGATATGTTAACTTCGTTCGGAATACATCGGATCACATCCTTCCGATTCAGTGAACTAGAAATAGTTCCGATTCAGTGAACTAAAAAACCGGGAAGCACTCATTTGTGCTTATAGAAGCGCTATATTCTTATTTTCAATTCTCCTTTCTTTAAATAATAGGATAATAATGTGAAATATATACATTTCCCGATTGCTAAAGACGCTTAACTATGTCAATACACATATTAAACTCTCATTACAAATTGTCCGGGTTTTAGTCAAGCAATTGGAACAACACTAAGCGAGTATAAGAACTCGGACTCGTAATAACACGGGTGTTGTGATTTGATCATCTCCAGAAAGTACACGTGTTGTTTATCTAGTTGTCATCTGGTTATGACTGTCTCGATTGTTTCTGATGAAATAAAGCAACGTTATTGAGTTCTTCTGGGAAATATTACGGTACACATGGAATGATGACGTTGCTTCTTCAGTTATACAGCTGTTATTAGTTCACATTTAGAGATAAATTACGATTACCATTTTAGGATTATGCATCTAAACTGAGAAAGTGCCGTATGATTACTAACTGCGACAGATGTAAACCTGTAGACACTCTTTGGAGTTGTCGGTGTTCTAATCTGAGGAGTACTAGGTTGATCGTTGTGTAAAAGGATGTAGTTTAAATTGTCAGTGTCACAATTGAGGCCTTGCATGGAACAATCGTCGGGTGGCAGAAAACAGTTTGGGTGGCAGAAAACAATGTGATGACGTGAGCAACGGCAGAAAAATCCCATTGTCTTGCCACCCACAATGCTATGTGACGTATTGATTGACGTCACATGCAAGGTCTCAATATTTTGTGCTACAACAGAAATCTGGAAATAATGATAGCTTTAAATATTAACCGGTCTTTTCTTCTTCAGGTTGCCAGAAAATCAATAAAACTTCATCATCATCATCATCCTTCCTACCTGCGACGTAAACAACCCTGCGCCCCACCCTTTGGGGACTGACAACCATGTACAACCGTAACCGACGTGGTGGCGGTCTGGGCGTACTCCTCCTCGGCTCACAGATCATGAGTTTCGGCGTCAACCGAATCCCCCCAGTGACCCTCGCACTGATCGCGGGGCAGACGGCCATCTTTCTCCACTTCCTCCCGCAGTACTTCCACTCGGCGTCGGCGGTTTGTATGAGCACGTATCTGGTGTACTACCACAAGCAGTGGCGGCGTCTCATCCTCGGCTCGCTCTTCCACGCCGACGACATGCACCTGTACTTCAACATGTCATCGCTGCTGATGAAGGGCGCGATGCTGGAGAAGATGTTTGGCAGCGTGTATTTTGCGTACCTGGTGTCGATGTTCACTGCTCTGACCGGGCTGATGTACCTCGGCGTCAATATGGTGCTGGAAAATGTTATGGAGGATCACACATACTCCACGTCATGCGCTGTCGGATTCTCGGGTAAATACGACAGTACAGTGCTCCCTCGATATAACGCTGAAGTTGGGGTCCATAACATGACACCCGCATTATAATACCCGTGTTATATCTAATATGATCAACGAATATAATTGGAGAAAATATTATTTTTAAAAAATGGGTTCCACGTTGAACCCTGCGTTTTATCCGAATCCGCGGTGCATCGAAGGGCATTATATCGAGGGAGCACTGTACTAGATTCTTGTACACCAGTGATAGTTCTATGAAACAATAACAATGGATGTTCTAAGCACTATATGCATTATGCCGGGTGAGTGGGAACTTCTAACCCTGATTATTACCCTGTTTGATTTATTGAATGCTTTAAGTTCATAATATTGATTTTAGGATTTTTTTAAACTTTTACTTGTACTGTTATGGTACTTTATCACTGTTTATACACATGTATCTACTTCTAGGTGTGCTGTTTGCGTTGAAGGTGGTCACAACTCACTACACGCCACCCGGACTTCACTACGCTCTCGGCTTCATCCCCGTGCCGTCACGTATGATCTACTGGGCCGAGCTGGTTCTCATTCAGATGATCTCACCCAATGTCTCATTCACTGGTCCGTCACACATTCAGCTAAACTAATTCTATGAAAACTGAATACTAGTAATGCATTATCAAATTTACAATTAACCCATACTGGTGGATGATGTTGTTATTGATAAGTTTTGGTTGCTAAATAAAGTTTGTCATGTCTGAGTAAATACTGTGAACTGTTGTCATGGTTACAGGCCACCTGGCAGGGATACTGGTTGGTCTCCTGTACATCAAGGGTCCACTGAAAACTATCATGGATGGGTTTGTCCCTGCAGGTTTGTACCAGTTGGGTTCCACTACGAGTTGGGTTCCACTCCTGTGTTCAGCATTGTCAGTGATCAGAATGTGTTACTCATCATTGTATTTTTTGTACTACAGTAGACCTTGTATATAACGTACTCACTGGGACTGGCTATTTTTGTCCGTTATACGTATATGCCGTAATTAGTGTTATACAGGACCGGGACTTCAGATTCAGTCCGTTATAGGCGAATGTCCGGTTTATCCGAGGCCGGTATATGCAAGGTCTACTGTATATTGGTTACATTTTAGGAATATTTGTAATTGTAATTCAAAGATGACTTTTTGTCTGTTTTTGAAATCTTTTTCTACATTCTATTAATAAATTCTTATTATCATTATCTTCAGTTGATCCTGTAACTCGTACTTGACACGGCTTCTACGGGTTCTCCTCCCAGCATAAGTTACAGATCTTTGAATGCGATGTCATATAAATACTATGAAAAATAGTGTTAAACTAAAGACTGTTGGCAGGATATAATACAAAATATTATTTGCCAGATCAATAAACCAGTGAACCAGGTAATCAAATAGCTATGGCCGGAATAAATATAAAAAAAATATTTCAACATTTTCCAGCTCCCTCCTACACATACACATCCAGGACAACAGGTTACCGGGCAACTGGTGGGTCATGGTCATCTCCACAGCAACAGTACAGTTACCGTGGCAACTCGAATCCATCGGACGGCGGAATGAGCGAGGAGGAACAGTACCGGCGCGCGATGGAGGACAGTCTTCGCGATCAGAGGCAGCCACCACAACCACAGCCCGGTGTAAACACTAACAGTACGTATACTGCTGCCATATGGGGAGTTACATGAATACAGTTGTCTCCTCCTGCAGCGATGTTAAACTCCATATTCACTCACACTCACTCACAGTTGTCCCCCAAAATGTACATGTATCTGTATATAGAGGATCTAACATGAGTGGTAATTTAATACTGAATTTATTAAACTCGTCGGTAAAACTGATATTGTGCGAGTCACGCTCATATAGACTGGTACCTGTCACATGCCTGTGAAGCAGCAAGCGTGCGTTAACGCAACATAGATAAGGAACCTACATGTTATTGCACTAGTGCAATAACTTTATATTTATTGCATGGGTAAATAACGCCTATGTTATGTGATCAAAATTAATATTTCATACATGAAATCTTCGTAAACTGCAGTTTCACGATTCTATTTTTTATCATATAAAAACACACTGGGATATTCCCATAAATAAACATTAACATAAAATCTGAAACAAGAAAACATTACTGACCATTAATATTGCATGTAATCCCAGTCAGTAGATATTAACATTAACTATTTTCGTAAATTATTGACATAACAAAGATCCATTGCTAAATCTTGTGAGATTAATTTTAAATAATTTACCTCAGGACATAACAAAAAATTCTCTAAACAGAACGTTGTCTAATATGCTGGGACAAGCATATGATCAGGCCTCAAAGTTACACATTTTTTCCATTTGGCTCCTGCATAGCCAGAAACACTTAAAATAAGTGAAATATTGGTAGCCACGTAAAATTAGGTCGCCATGGCTCCTAAATTAGTCGCTAAATTGAGCCCTGAATATGTATTTGTATTTTCAGCTGAAACAGCCGAGATCCCTGGTGCCTCTAGCCGGGATTACGAGATCGACCCCCCCAGAAACCTAAGTATCCGCAGACCCCGTAGAAGATTCTCACCCCTGTATATAGGATAATAAAATTACGTTAAATAAAAATGCGCAATATCATAAGAAATATGGCAAATATGTACGCAAATACTACTACCTACTACTACATGGGTGATATTTTCCATAGACGCTCCTAAAAGCAGGAATGTGAGGAAAGGATGGCACTTGAGTGTGTAGGCAATACTGCTTATATATTTACTCAACAACATTAATCACGGGCCAGGAATGTTGGACATATAAATTCAGATTTTGACATTGAAGAATTCCTACAACTCCAGTTACTGTTCAAAAACATGCAGACCCGATAGCAAAACAAAATAGAAGAAAAATGGCATCAAATTCCTCAAACTGGGTTAGAAAATGTATTAGAAAAATGTTTAAAAGAAATATCAGCTGGCTCTTAATTTATTTTGTTGAGTATATATTAACCCCCCTCCCTGGTGGATTAGGCACATGCACTTGTCTGTAGCATGGAGAGAGTTAAATTAACTCAGTTCAAGAGATATCATAAATGTATACAAACAACAAATTTCTTTCGAAAGTGCTTGTGATTATACTCCACATATACAAGGTTGGCATCCATGCAAGCATAAATTCTGAATACGGTTTTCCATTCATAACAATACCGTTTAACAGTCTGGTGTACATATATCAATATAATATTTACCACTCCCGCTTCTCAGTCCAACAGTTCTAGGGTTAAAAATCAACCCAGACTACGTATCTATTGATATGCAAAATGCCATCAATTATCAAGGCTGTGTGTATATTACATCATGTAAATATACATAAATATAAGCAAAAATCATCCAAAGACTTGTAAACAACTCTGAATATTGTGACCAAGAACACAGGGAGATCACCGTCAAGAAATCTGCTGCACTGTCTCTTCAATGCTATCATAGCATCCCAAAAAAATTAAAAGCCAATATAAAATTTTCACTTGACTTTTTCTGAATGCGATCATTAATAATAATAATAATAATAATAATAATAATAAAAAACAACCTCAAGATTTCTGTTCACAACAGTAGAAACACAACAATGTGAATTATCACGGGTGGTCATACAAAAATGTCGGTGTCTCCCTCTTCTGTGGTTAGTGAAAGGTACGCTGTGCGCTGTTCCGATCGCTGCCGAAGATGGTCTCGCTGACTAGCAACGTCGTCGTCTCGTGCATCAGGAATCCTTCTGCCGGTAGAAATAGTTCTCGTTTCAACATCCAATGATCCATGATCTCGGTCCGGAGCAGGATCGGAACTCTGGTCCGTGTCCGATGACATTCCAGTTTCCGATCCACGGCTCGGACTCCCAGGATTTGAACTCTGGCGTATGTCTGACGCTTCCGACCTCAGACTTGCTCGCAAAGACCCACCATTTTCCGACTCTGAGTTTGCTCCACGAGACCCACTATGATCGGATCTTGTATCCATATCTGGAGACCCACGAGGATCGGATCTATGATCCAAATCTGGAGACCCATCGTCGCTGTCTATGGATCGCCGGTGGCCCGCATCCTCCGGATCTAGCTGCGGATGCGACGTCTTCTTCTTCTTCCGGTCCGGTCGGTCTCTGGACTGCGACCGTCCGGTGTTACAGGAACTGTCCGCAGCGGCTCCTTGTGCCGACTGTCCCGCGTTGTTGATATTCACGGCCGTCGACTGCTGATCCTTGGGCTGCAGCGTGCCACAGCTGACGCTGCACACGATCAACTCAGGTTTACGGATCCTTTCGTTCGGTGCGTGGTTTTGCGTCAGGCCGTGGTTCGACGACATGGGCACTGTGGTCACACCGTCGTTCAAGGAATCTGGCACAGGTGTGTCGCACGACATGTATCCGTCGTGCTCGGGTATCGTGGAGTCGGAGGAGAACGACCGCTGGTGGAAGTGTCGATCCAGTCGCGACCCCTCGGAGGATGTGTCAGAGTCGTGAGTCGTCATGACGCGCGACTCGAAGGACTCTGTTGAAGTGGTGTCGCCGGATTGGTCCAATAACCCGGGAGAGGTCAACTGAGGCAGCTCGGTTCTCGGGCTGGTCGCTTCCTCGTATGATGGAGGGGAGACGACTCTTGGCTGATTCACGTCAGGCTGGGACCACATGAATGCCTTTAAAAATAAAAACGCAAGTATTGGTAAATTTCTCAAAAATGCTGAAGTTCTCGAAAATGTAGAAGATGTCATGAATGTCTATGAATATAAAAATACGCAATTATTGGTAAATTTCTCGAAAATGTAGAAGACGTCATGAATGTCTATGAATATAAAAATATGCAATTATTGGTAAATTTCTCGAAAATGCAGAAGTTCTCGAAAATGTAGAAGACGTTGATAATGGTTGTAATAGCGTGACGTGATAAAACGGCTAAATCACTGAGTTCTACGTACCATGTTTAGATAACCAATGGGAGTGTTGTGGATAACTTCATCGTAGGACGGAGGGGAGTCTTGCTGAATCGTCAGATTCATTCGAATGCGATTTCTGTTTCGGCCATGACCTGAAAAATTACAAAAGTTACATAATCAATGAGTTAGTCACTAATTGATTATGAAGTTTAACGTTGCTACGGAAATCTTTCACTCATTTATGATGACTGTTACATAATCAAAGGAAAATAAAAATAATATAAAGTCAATACCAAGTAGGTATGCAAGCGAATGATATACGGTCGTTCAATGCTGTTTTTCCTCATACCTTTCCACAGCTATAATGATGATAGAATGTGCAAAAACCTAATTTTTCTCGTTATATCTAATTCTTGCATAATCAGTAAATCTTAATCTAATCTCCCTGACTTATAGGACATCTGTGGGTGTCTACTTCTGCTGAAGGCGATGCAGAAATAGAACATTTTGATTTTATTCAGCAGTGATAAGGTTAATAAATAATTGCACACCAAAAAAAACCACACTAATAAATTATAAACAATGGTGGATACTAACGGTTTCTCCGCGTGTTGGCAGGCACCTGACCGCTGACCGACGTGATTGGCTGCTGCCCGCCACGCCGAGTCTGCTGGGATAGCGTGCGACATCGCCGGATGAAGATGATGAGCAGACAGATGACGACGATGAGGAAGATGGAGATGACCATAGGGATGATGACGCCGATGCTGATGGTGTAGGAATACCGGCTGTAGTCCGTCGTGTCCACGCCATTGCCTAAAACATGACATCACATGACATAAGCTGTGACATATACTGTAACTACCATAATAATTCAAATCCTCCAATAGTTCGAAACACCAACATTAATCGCCAATTGTTTTGTTTTTTAATTTCCGACCATAAAAGTAAGAGCTTTACCAATTTTATGAAATTGTATTTTTTAAATTATTTGACAAACAAAAATAAAATTTTAAACAAATAAATGCTTCTAAAATGCTTCATTTATTTAACAATTCATTTACAACGCCATAGTACTTTAATTTGGTTGTTCCTAAATATATGAACATAGATAATTATTTTTTAAAGTATTTTTCTAATTATTCGAATAGCTACAAATATATAATTATTTTCTCATGTTTTAATTATGAGAATAATTACGGTATACGACACCATCAGACTGGTAATATTAAAGCAATCGTTCAGAGCTGTCATGTGTGACCTCTTGTTGGGAGAGGACCCTGGACATTGCAGTTGAGAGCAGCTGTTTTTCTTGTAGTGGAACATTTCTGATACAGTATGTATATTGTGATACCACTGACTAATACACAATATGTATTGCAATGCACAAATGAAATTATTAGCTAAAGATACATATAGGTACAGTGCTCCCTCGATATAACGCCCTTCGATGCACCGCGGATTCGGATACAACGCGGGGTCCAACGAAAAAAATTAAACTTTTTTTTTCTCCAATTATATTCGTTGATATAACGCCCTTCGATGCACCGCGGATTCAGATACAACGCGGGGTCCAACAAAAAAAACAACAACACTTTTTTCTCTCCAATTATATTCGTTGATATAGCGCGGGTATTATAACGCGGGTGGCATGTCATGGACCCCAAATTCAGCATTATATCGAGGGAGCACTGTACATATAGGTACATATATAACAACATAACCATAGTCATAATGATTTTTTATGCAATTCAAAATAAAAGTTCATTTGTCCTGGAATTGAAAAGAAAATAGAATTGTAAATTCATTTGCACTATTTTTACTGACATGTTTATAATTGTAAATTCATTTGCTCTATTTTTATTGACAAGTTTATATATTTTTTAATAATTCAATTTTGCATATTGGAACATACCTCTGTCGCGAGCAGGAAAAGTGAGAATATTGGACATTGTGAAGGTATCCTTGAGGTGATCATTCGGTTTTAATTCTCCTCACATTAAAAACACAAAAATCGCCCAATATTCCCATTGGCCGTATAACAATAAACGTATCCATCCATCCGGGCAGAGATATGACATGTACCTTTAACTACCGACAACCTATCTCTGTCGTAACTACGACAACGAAGGAACAAGGAATTCATGCCGTTTTGTTGACACCACCCAGTGTGCCGCTGTCGCTGTCGTCATCAGAGGCAACACTGTCATCGACAGCCTGTAATGTTGGCTTTCCACTACCACATTTAACAGAAGTAAACAACATCACACACACTCGTGCATCACAGAGGTTACCAACATGACCTCTTGACCTGTGACCCCCTCCAGGTGTGGGTTCAGCAGGGAGGTGCTATTAAAGCCCTTTTGTTTACTGTCTGGACTGATTGTTTTAGCGACTGGGAGGTTAGGCCGGCTAACATTTCCGTCATCGCTGACATCAGGAACGAGGCAGTAGTTGAGTGGGCTGGGACACAGGGCGAAGTAGGAAGTAACTAATGTCCTTTGAGGAAACGGGAGTGAAACAGTGTCACACTGCAGGACTGTAGGTAGTTTGGTATAAACAGGTACACTTAACACTGATGAAGAGTGGCGTGTATGTATATAAGTAATATTCTATGTTGCTCGTTTATTTTATTGAGGATGTATATCGCCATTTTCAGGATAGTGAAGATATTGTATATTCCTTGTATATTTTATTGAGAATTTAGTGTCATTTTCATGATTACAAAGACTGATGTATTTATAAGGAATATTGTATATTGCTTATTTATTTTACTGAGGATGTCGTGGCATTATTATAATGAAGATTTATTTATAAGTAATCTTGTACTTTTTGTTTTGTTTATGTTATTATTAAAGAATTTTAATTATTTTTAAATAGGACAATTTCACTATTTAAATAAATTGGTCCTATTTAAAAATAATTAAAATTCTTTAATTATAAAAAAAACTATTTAAATAAATTCTAAACAATTCTTGTTTACAAAGTTCCAGGATTCGTTTCACTATCATACACAGCAGCCATCAGTAGGGAACCTGCAACACTTGCGGCACAATACAGAAAGTGTAGCAGTAAACCTGCAGACATCGGCCGGTACAGGCGAACCAAGAGTAGTACAGTGCTCCATCGATATAACGCTGAAGTTGGGATCCATGACATGCCACCCACGTTATAATACCCGTGTTATATCAACGAATATAATTGGAGGGAAAAAAAATTAAATAAAATTTTAAATGGACCCCGCGTTGTATCCGAATCCTTGGTGCATCGAAGGGCGTTATATCGAGGGAGCACTGTAACTGCACCCCCAATGTGAAGCTACTGTCGTTGCATCTTATCAGAAAGGTATATTTTTTTTAATTGGGGTTTACAGTTGCTTTCAAGATTCTTTCACATGTCAGTTTAGGGCAGGAGGAAACACGCAACATTTGTAGCGATGAATGTTCCAGTAAACCTGCGAGCACCGGCTGGTACTAGGTACCGACAGACCAAGGATGATAACTACGTTGCCACTCTACAATTAGCGCATCCTATCAATATCACGTCAGAACATACA
>JAUTBZ010130606.1:258-14229 GCA_032361785.1 Lepetodrilus galriftensis
CCTCCTTTCAAATTAATATAGGATTTGACAATGTGACTCTCTATTCCCACCACTCTTTCATGTGTCCTGGCTTTTGTTCGATAATGTTCTTCTTGCACTTTTCTGCAATGGTGGATATCTAAATTTCTTTGAAGATGTAAATCTCCAATGCTGTGCGTATATGCTACGACGTATAAGCAAGCTATATACATTAACTATGTCTCCGCCCAGCCATTGGAACTATCTGAAGAATTAGGTAATTAGTTACAGCCGTCGTGTTATGTTTTTACTCCTATGTTAATGTACATATCGATGCATGTTGGTATTAAAATACCCATAAAATATGGGTACTTTCGTCAATTTAAGCCTAGGTCCCATTGTGACGAATAGCTTTGGGAATCAATACGAATAAGGAAGAATGGATTGGCAAGCGAATGGTGGCGATATTTTGTTTTAAAACAATCGGGGTACACATAGGTTCTACCTCAAGACAGAATTAATATGATGCGGTGCGATGATATATGTTCCAATCAATAAGAACTGGACACGAACTGATAGGATGCAAACTGATAGGATGCAATACGATGCAATACGTTGCAATGCGTTGACAATACTGCAATAAAAAGCAGTACGGACGCGATGAGATGCAATGCGGACGCGATGATGAGAATTAGTAACAAGGGAGATAACTTATGCTTAGGTCCCACTGTGGCGATTTTTGGCTGCGAACTAATACGAACAGACATTCGTCGCGCATCGTGCATCATCGTATTGATTCGAATTACTTCGTATTAGTTCTCTGTCACTTTCCTATTAGATCGGCCACAACCGCAGTCCAATACGATTGTTTTGAAAAGTTCAAAACAATCTCAGGGGTCCTGCGAATTTAAAGCTATTCATACTGCATCGTGTCAATTATTGTTCTTAAAAACCTTGCTTCTTGTATGAGTTAGATTCTCATTGATGGAGACATTACTCCTGGTCTCCTTCAACTATCTCCGGTTTCTGATGACAGCATTTCGGTGGTAGTAGCTGACAAACTTGACAATAACTTGCCTGCTCTTACCGGGTAAGACTTTTCCTGTTCTGTGGCATCGATCTAAGTCGCTGTCCTTGAGTGTAGCTGAATACTCATCAGCATTCGGCCAACATCAGCTTCAAGTTGTTCATCTCGATCTTCTTTGAGGCCGCTGATTCTGATGGAACTTCGTCTGCTGTACTGTTCCAGTTCGTCGGTCGTTACGTTGAGTTCAGTCCGTAGTTCTGCTTTTAAGGGAGTTACTTCTTTTTCTAGTGCACTCAACTTTTCCTTTAGTGGATTGACAAATATTCTTGAAATTATCCGTAATTAGATCTGTTGCCATTTGCATGAAGAGATCTTGAAATTTCTTCTGTAGCGCAGGTAACATTAGCACATTTGAAAGTTTATCCGTAATGAAATCTGTAGAGGCGTCGTTTATGAAGTCAGACAGCGTAGCAATGTATGGCGGAGATTCGGGTGCAGCGTTGTCAGTGTTCATATCCTCCGGTGGCTGTGTATGGTTTTCATCTGTGCTGGTACTTTCATATTCCGTTGAAAATTGGTTTTCTACACCTGATGTAGCTGCCTTGAAGAAGAACAACGATGACAGAGAGGTGTTCTGACTGGATCTTGATCGTTCCTTTGTTGATTGTGTGGGCGGGGGAAGCGGGGGAAGCGGATGGTTTCCTCTTCTCACTAGAACTCCGAGGTCGTGGATGCACCATTTCTCGTCCGCTTGCTTTTCCTCCAGCCATACTGATATTGAGTCTTGTTCACGTAGATGGTCTTGTATATTACGTATATGTACTAGATATATGAACAGTCTTTGTGAGATGTGCTGCTATAGAGTTTATCCCACGGGTTTTGTCTTGCACCTGTCGCCATCTTGGATGATAATGGTTCTTAATGGTATTATGCAATAGTATACATATACAGTATACATTTAGATGCAGCCCCACCATGTTCAAAATATCATAATTCAGAGACTAATCATACTATGAACACAATATTGACCTTAATACACAGGTAACTGTATAACATAGGTGTGAACTGTTCTGAAACCTTTTATGCCATATCTCGTTCTTCTACAACATAAATGCCCATACCATATAGCGATTCTAAGCATAACATAAATTCGTATATTAAATCGCTACGTCAAGCCAAATCGGATACGGAAGTTCATAATAAACTGTATCATTTTCAACCCATGATTGGTTTCACACACTTGTCAGGTATATATTGTCGTAAGGACGAAACTGTCCTGCGACGATGCTGCATAGGTCATACATTTTACACACACCCGGACGGTCAGAAACGGGGAAACTACACGTCGGGCGAATCTTTGACGCCACTAATACTACGCACAAACTGATGGCCTAACCGTATCCGCAATGGTAACCGTAGTGTTGCGAAACCTCTCTATAAATAATGGAACGTCTTTTTTGGTCTAAGCAAAGTGGAACCGTGACCTTCTGGTTCCCTAGTCAGTCCTGATTCTAAACTAAACGATTTACTACCCAACCACTGGTCGTTAGAAATTAAGTGTTCGGACCAGGTACGTCAAAGACGATAATGGCCTGTATGAGGCAAAAGCCCAGACAACTAAATGACCTCTGGCTATTTATATGTCTACTGGTCATCTACAATAATGCGACTCAGTCGATGTGCGCGCCAAACCTGTGGTTAAGCTCGGTTCTCATAGAAAACATTATCATTGGAATGATGTGATTATGATGATAAACTGACAATTTAGATAGTAGGCTCACAGAAGGAAAGCATTAATATCAGGGGGGTCTGAACTCTAAACCTACTTACGAACTTCTTAGCCCAAGAACAGTTCGTAGCCATACTATTAGAATCGCTAAGTTTGTCGTACGATCGTAAGAACGTTTTGAGAATAGCCCCCCCCCCCCCCCCCCCAGACCGTGCTTCCATGTACGAATACATAACTGTCATATACATGAACATATAAATAAAGGAGTATATCTTAATTGTTCAAACGTTATTACGAATTTTAATGCAATTAACCTTACGCAGAGAGGGCTGTCGCTCCGCCCACTTGATTTATGGAAACACCTTGAAAACTCACCTTGACACTGAGCAAATATTGATTTGTAAAACAAAGCAGCTTCAAAGATGCTGATGCCGCTGAATATATACATATACTAGTACATCCAATTACTGAAAGTATACTCATTATTAGCTGAGATTCGTGTAATACATTGTCATGTGGAACTCACTAGGTTACTATCTAACCTGAACACACTATTATTAACTGTCTAATTCACTTATTTGTAAAGTGTGACCCCCTCAAAGACTTTTGGAACAAATTAGAATCTAAGTTAAACAGCTTTGTCCCTAAACAAATTAAATTTAATGAATACAACATTATACTCTCAATTATTTTAAAAGCAGATAGTGCTCATTTAGAGCTTCATTTAGCCAAACTGAATAACTCTATGCACAACTTTGAATATAAATGGGCTGGTACTACCCACTTTTTCTTATCTTAATATTGAACTATTATCAACTATTAAATGCCTATCAACATTCACTAATGTCCTATTGTATCATATTGTTCTTGATTCATTTCAAATCCATAGACCACCTGTATTTGCTTCATCTACTTAAGTCACATCTTCATCTCTACAGTCACATATTTGTATCATAGGTATGTAATCTACTTGAATATAATTACTTAAACTATAGTTCAAATATCCATACGAATCATGCCTGATGTCGATTATGAAATATTCAATGTACATACTATAGAAGTGTCTCTCATCACAACCAATATTCAGGTCGAAAATACAACTTTAATTTATCCAATCGAAATATGACAACGAATATAATTTATTGAAATCCGTGATGTAATACCTTTGCAGGCGATTCGTGTGGTGATACGCTGGCCTCTATGCCTGCACGGACCGGTACGAGGGGTCCGGGGCGAGGGGACCGGTGCGAGCTTTAGAGGACCGGTGCGAGGGGTCCGGGGCGAGGGGACCGGGGCGAGGGGACCGATGCGAGTACGTTTGTTGACCACGACTCTCAATCTGAAAGCTATGTATTGCTGCTCCTTGGTCTCCCTTGCTATCGTGCATGGTCAGATTTTTAACTAGATTACGCCTAGAGCAATTGGGTACATATGTAGTTATATATCGCTAATCATATAAACATCGACATGCTCATTTCTTTTCAGCACTAATATATTAGGAAATTGAGGTTTTCTATTACTGCGCAGCTGCTGAGTCCACACAACTAATCTACGAAACAATGAACTCCGCCATCACAGTTATTTATATTTTTTATTTCCCCTTCCGGTTTGACATGCGCATTTTGTTCATAATAAATTGTTGGAAGTACTTGAACACCTCGGCTGAACAAATCCGATACCTTCAGAATGACCTCGCTGGTCCTACGGGACGACTGACCGCTTATTATTAGTGCTCGTACAAGCAAATCAATCATGCTGGGGAATCCATCCACGTTGAAGAGGACGAACTGCCACAGTTGCAACTGATAGTTGTTCAACCATTGTAATTTTTTACTAATGCATATCTATTAAAAAACACACACTAATAACCAGTTCAAGTTGAGCAGTGGCTGGAGATGGTATGTGACATGACATTAGACTAACGTAGTACCAGTTCACGTTGACATCCTCTACACAAGTGCTAACACCGTGGCTGTGTCTTTTGAGATATTTAATTTTCAATCTGAAATAGATTCCATATCGACCCCTGCAGAATAATACAAATGTATGAACATGATTTCTTGTTACCACTATGGAGTATTAGAATGAGAATACTATTATAATTACAGTGTCAGAAACAATACTGTCATTGTTGTTGAATTAGTTCGTGAAGCCGCATGATGCATTGCTAATTAAATGTGAATTATAATGTTGTATTCCAATAGTGAGAAACCTCACTAAATTAATCCAAACTAGGGGTGCATCTATCAGGAAGTGTTACTTCCTTAGTGTTGGAAGCCGGTAACATGTTAGTCAATTATTTGTAATTATATCCATGTTTACGTCTGCTTGATACATGTACACGTACTTATAATTTGATTTTATTATATTTTAATATCCAAGATTAGTCCACTTACAAAGAAATGCTGGGCTCTATGTAGTCATGTTCTACACACATCAGATGCATAATTAAATATAGCTACAAATATGCATTTGCCATTTTGAGTGATTTAATTTGTATACATAATTCAAGGGATGATAGCGATGTTTATTGTGTGGGAGAAAAAGACACACCTGCATGCAAGACACAGTCGATAACTGGAAACATCTACATGCATTTAGTTACAATATCAGACCTTTGTAAACATCTACATGCATTCAGTTTCAGACCTTTGTAAACATCTACATGCATTCAGTTACAATATCAGACCTTTGTAAACATATTTAAACAACGTTGTACACATATATTCTGTCACAAAATTGCCATAACAAAATTACAAACATGTGTAAACTTCTTATAAGTTGCACTCTTCATATAAATCGATATAATAACAACAAAAGCTTACTAGTATATCATTGAATTAAATCTTATAAAGATGCATTATGCACATTCAGATGTTTGTCATACAAGTTAAATATTCAGCAATTGCGTTATAATTAAAATGTTAATATGAATCGTTTACAAAATGTAATCTTAATCAAGTTGAAGGGCAATGATTTAGCTGAGGCAGCAGCCAAGTCTGCTCATAGTTCTTCTATAACATCAATGCTCATTCCATATAGAGATTCTAAGCATAACATAAATTCGTATATTAAATCGCTACGTCCAGCAAAATGGGAACCGGAAGTTCATAATACATTGCATCATGTTCAGTCCATAATTGGTTTCACACCCTGTGTATATTGTCGTCAGGACGAAACTGTCCTGCGCTGATGCCGCATAGCCTGGGCCATACATTTTATACACATTCATAATTATATCCTTTTTAAGGGCGAGGGTGTGTTGGGTGTGACGAGAACCTCACGGTATCTTGCTTGACTTTGTGGACTTTGCAACTCAGCCTGCCGAGTTTTATTCTTTACCTTAACTTAACCATGTATGTAATCTAGGTCATGAGGCCTGCAATTCTGTAAATAAATAGTGTCTTCTTTTGTCTTTATAAACATTCAGTGTGAGGTTTGTAGCTGTAGAGCGTCGCCTGGCTACAGAGCTGCAGAACGCCCACCTCCTATATATGCTGTAGGTACTGGTGTTCATGGTGGTGTGGCATCAATAAGACTCTCATCGTTATCGGGATCAAATACAGCTCGTGTAGCCCTCTTCGAACACGCCTGGAATCGCCTGTGCTGGCACTGGCACCGGTGTGCCAAGGTATCCAGCCCTCTGATGACTGATCACCCTGCCTTTGTCTCAGTCAGTCTCATGCTGTCAGCACTATTGATCTTTCATTTGTCTGTACTTATAATGCGTTGAGAAACTGGCGTCAGTTCCCCGTTAAGAGATTAATTATATCAGTCCCGTTTTCTTTGTGTATGGACTTATAATAATAGGCACACGTGCAAGACACAAAACTGGGTTAGCCGAGACGTGAAACTCCAGCCGGAAGTGACATGGTAACTTCAACAGACCGTGCAGCTCGTGGTCGTTTACTGACAATGTACATTAATGCTAATTTACGTTAGCATATGTCTCTGCTTATCTACTTATAAATAATGCATTGAAATGTAAGGAAACGGGTGACCTCTGTGCAGTGGAATACTAGAACATAATTATTGCGTATACTTGGTAAGGGCTGCAAAGACCACAGGTACAGGCAAGCATGAGAACATTGAATTCATACAGGAACTTGCTGATTCTAGGGCATCTGGATCTACCGGTCCAGTAGGCGAGGTAGCGAGCACACAACAGCGTTATGACATAACCCGACTAACACAAACATTGGAATGGACAATTCATTTGAACGTAGTTCTGGCTATGCTTCTGGCTTTAAGTTCAGGGTATCGTTTCACGAAATTCTCTTATCTTCTACAAGACCATAACACTCTCGTAGCGATCTCATATATACATGGAGATCGTGCATTTTCGATGTATCTTTGCAGAGGTAATGTTATAAGGCATGCAGAAGGCCTGTGATAATAACTAGGATCACTAAATATCTCTGTTTTTAGAAAATGCAAGTCATCGTGACTATACAAAACTTAAAAGCAAAGAGCCCAGAAGCATATTTTTGTACAGTGGACGAACTTCAAAAACAAATTATAAAATGTCGTTAAACTTGAATTAGTCAATTATATACATGTCGTGTATACACCTTAAGTACTATGTCATTTCCATGAATGCACCGGATGTTGGCCTTGCGCGAGCTCCAGTATAATGGATATTCAGATCAGTATTGATAACATCTTCTCCAAACAGTGAATGTGACACATTGTGACACATTGTGACACGTTCATTACTTCCACTCGTTGAATCGCTGTCCAGACGACGTACTAATGACATTTGTGTGTCGTGACATGACAACAGCCTGATGCGCATTTCCGCTGAATGAACCGAAGTTTCATGCATGCAATGCACGTGTCAAACATAAATGCGCTGCATAAAGTTATGGTAATTCTTCAAAATTTGATTGCAAGGTGCAGTGGTAGTACAGTGTCTTAAATCAGTACCAAGTTTAATGGAACATTTCTATGTATCCCAAATCAGATGGAAATTGCGATAGCAGACGACAACTATGTTAAGCTATGTCCAACAGGGTGTGTGTTAATGTGTATTATTATATAGAACTACTAGTATTGTATCAGAATGTTTCTCCATCGTTGTATATATTCCTTACACGTCCCAGGTACACTTCTTTGACGCTACGGGGTTTAAGCCTACGTACCAGAGTGTCAGTTAACTCCATATCAGGACTGCTGTAACACTACCATTGATTTAGTTATTTCTAGAGAATATATTGTTTTACATGTCTCCGAGCGAGTCTTGCATCCTGTGAACTCAACGTTCTATGTCCGTTTGGCTGTCGGCTGTCGATCTGAGTGAGGCTGTAGTTATACGCATTTCCTATATAATTATTTAACATTAAGTGCAGTTCCACTCGCAGATAGTCGGTTCAGGGGATGGGTCTTTATTGTCTTAACTTCGGTAATCAAACATATCAAACATCGTTGCCTAGTAACCATTTCTAATAAAAGATAAGACAAATTGGAAAATAGTGTCCCTTGGGCTGGAGTCAAAATACCGAGATAGGGCTTCCGTAATCTATTGTAAGTAAATGGAAGCGGGCGCCATGCCATGCAGTTAATCAGTCATGCCTGCAGGTTCCCGTACTGTTCCCACTGTACCAAGCCAAGACTGCTCAAGTGGTATTCTAGTTAAATGTCAGCGATAAATCCCCCATAACCCATGTCCGCAGGGCATAGTGTGCAGAGGAAAAATCCCAGACATTTTTGGTTTAGAAGTTTGTCATCTGCAGCAACATAAATGTTTCAGAGACAGTTTGTAGCTGCTATTTTAACACACATTTATGTGGTAAATAGCAGCTGTATTCAGAATGTCTCACTTGTATAATCCATGTGAAAATATAACATTGTATATATGTATGCTAGACATTATTATACATGGTTATGTTGGCGACTGATTACACATATTTTCATTAGAATAACATTGTACATACAGCTAAAGGTGGCGTTTTGATGAAGACAACGTATTTTATTATATTTTATTTGTATATTATCATCATCAATGACATCATCATCATCAGCAGCAGCAGCAGCATCATCATCATCATCATCATCATCATCATCATCATCATCATCATCATCAATGACATCATCATCATCATCATCATCATCATTATTACTAAATGATGACTATACAGAGAATATTTATGTTAATATGTTAATGCATTTATGTCTATGTATGTATGTCGATTCCTAAAACACAACTGCAAATATATTTTATATTATAAGAACTGAGAAGTGGCTCAAATGCACCCTTGTCTAGTCTGATTTTAATATATGTTTATCTCGTGTCAGGACTAATACCGTGTAATACATCGCATGAACAATCCGGTCATGTATTAGACGTCTTCTAATACCAGGCTATAGGGAGATCGATGTATAGATGTCAACATTAGCCCTCACTAGATTAGTACTGCAAGGACTAGCTGCTCTTTCATATGATGGTGGGATGAATCTGCCTTTGACCCTGCCCCTTGTAGACTACTGCGAGACCGTCCTCTCGCGGACCGTGTGTACCACAGCCTCGTGGCCCACCTCCGTCCTAGGTAACGTAACCATTCACTGCATGCCTTCCGCATCTTCCTAATTCGCAGACATTCGACATCTACCGAGTTTCCAAGCCAATGCTGTAGATATCCAGCTGCTATCGAGTTAATTCTAGGTTATGGTCTTACATGGAATCAATCAACGAGTTAATCCCCCTAAGTCACAGGAAGCTTCACAAAACGGCCGCGTGTCGCTGATGAAGTCTGCCAAGTGCCGAGGTACCCGAGGGCAAGAAGACTACCGACTTCAATAGCGTCCACAGCTCGTCTGATGTCTGGCATCGCATTTACCGGCTTTACTTATCAGTTCCCTGCACTACAAATTGACTTGGCCAAGAATACAACTGCTCCTCGACTAGATTACATCCACAATAGAGCGGGGCGGGGAAAGCCCATAACCTGGCCTGGAGACACACTTACCGCCATCTTAATTGGCATTAAATGTTAACACATCAGGGAAATAACGTGCAGTGCAATGGGCATTACTGGACCACTGTTTAACCCTTATCCCACCAATCAATCGGACCTACAATAACAGCCAATGCGGGCCTCTGAGGCGCACTCGTACAAATAGTCAGCTTTTAACATGAAACAAATGTAATGTGTACTGTATAGGTGTTTTGGTATCAGAAGAAGCAGATTTTCTTCCTCTTTAATATATCCAAAATCCGCAAAAATCCGCTTTTGGGTAAAGTTACCTGGAAATCACTTTGGTAATCCAACGCCATTCATTGTTCGGGATACCGTGTGATATTGGTTTTCGTCCCGCGGGTGTGCGCTCATGGCTTTATTAGTCCGAGGTCTCGGGAGAGTTTTAATCAAGGTATCGAGCCCAAATGGTTGTTTCTATTGCACTAACGTCTCAGGAATTCAAATCTGAACGTTTGATGAATATATCGGTAGCCGTTCTCTCAGAAATTAGCATTTTATAGGGGTACTCTCAAGTTTCAACTGTACGATCTGATGCCAAGCACTATTTCTGAATAAATAAGCTATTTCATAATGAACAACATATTCACTAACTAGAGGATATACACACCAAATACTATCATTTATATGAAAGATAATTCAATCCTGAATGATCAGTATGTTTGTTTGTTTAATTTAATTTTATATTTGGCGGGGAAATGGTATCTTAAATGTATACCCTACGTGTTTATTAACCACCAAAGTGCTCATGAGCATTTACCAACCTAACCCTAATTACTAACTATTCATTTTCTAATAGTTTATGCCATAAAATATATCTCAGTTATTTTCTACAACGTTTCATCTATATGTTAAAGGCATAATATCACGGTTTATTGACCTACATAATGGACACACGAATTTCGATCTCAGACTAATTACGCATGATTTATTCACCCAAAAGTATTTATTTACTGATGTACTTATCCCCCAGCACTCGATAGTTATAACACAAATGCTATCTTATGTTGAATAAGGGAACGTTCCGCTATTTATCTTGTCTTTGATGCATCATTGTTCTAAGAAGGAATGTGAGCAAATATTAGAGTTACGTCCCCTTTGAATGATCTATAAAGAAGCGGTCTATTGGGGAGGGGAATTGCATTGGAGATTTGTCAACCACACAGCGGTGGAAACCTTTTTGGAAGTACAAACATCATTTTATGTATGTCAAATGAATGCACTTTGCAGTTACAGCTAAGAACTAGTCAAAAACAACCATAAATATCTGTGACATTATGCCTTTAACACCAAAATTGTATTGAAAGCATGATATCAGTCATGACTTATACATATTTTACATTTTAGTAAACAACATGTGCTAATCATGTATAATATGAAGGTTACATAGAATATCAAAGATTTCCATAGAAAACTAATTGTTGTGGATGCTTGTAAAGTGACGGGAGCGCCTCCGAGGCCTCCATTGGTGGGATAAGGGTAAAGTCTACTACGAATGATCGCAGAGTGCACTGTAGCCAGTTTTCTTTCTCATGTTGCGTTCATTTAATGCATGTTCATAAATATATGTAGTCGATTGGCGAAGGTTGCATGTACAATATATGCTATTTTACATTGTGACAACGGCAGTTTCTTCACAACGTGAAGTTATAATGTTAACTGTAGTTAATGCATAACACAACGTGAAGCTATAATGTTAACTGTAGTTAATGCATATCACAACGTGAAGCTATAATGTTAACTTAGTTAATATAATGCATAACACAACGTGAAGCTATAATGTTAACAGTAGTGTATGCATTGTGACGACTGTACGGTGTACATTGGTTTTAGTGCCTTAGGTTTTCTTTTACATTTGCTCTTTTATTCTTGTATATGTAACCTTCTGTCTCACGTTGTTATTGTGTCATGTTTTATGTTAGAGTGCTATGTCTGTGATGTAAAAATAATTCCCTTCTAGGCATTAAAGCAATATATTTTCTTATCTTCCGTGGAGTACTTCTGTGCGCGCAGTTCTCTTGTAATTAGACGTGTAGGCTACTGTATAGTAAAAGGGAAAAAACAAAACGGAAAGAAAAAGATTCTACTTTTTGTATATTCCAACATATCCGAAGACAGCTGTCGATAGTATACATGTATACTGTCACAAGAGAGTAGTAACAATTAATCCAATTAGCATAGTAGCTGTGTGTACCAATTCGAAGAACAATTCTACTCTCGTACTTTCAGTATATGAGAATCGTGCACTAAACCATTCTATATTCATTGTACGAATGAGCAAAGTTATGGCATCAGCTACTAGTAAGTAAAATGTACCATATATAGGTCATTAAATAGGCCAGTTAAATATAGTACATAATTATATAGGCCATAGAAACTTACATGTTTATGGTACGGGTGAAGTTTCTTACAGCAACGGTTCATTATGTGTTCCTGAACATTGTCTGACGATTTCCTGAGCATTGTCTGACGAATATCCGATACCAATTTAGAAAGGCGTACAGGAGAAATCCCATGGTGGAAATAAGAGGCTTCCAATGGGAGAATGACACGAGTATTGCAGAATAGAAGACGCACTGAGACGGGCTTAAAATCGTCTGAACTGATCTAGTCAAATATAGAAGGTTTGATCAACTAACTGCAGGTCATTACATGCATTTTGTCTTATTTAGACTGCCATTTAGAGATATTGATCGTGTTTGTGGCTCCGACGCATGTCATTAAGGTTCTAATGATCCGACAAACAGAGGACCACTCGCCAGTAAAGAATACATAGAGGTAGTTTGTATAGTAGTATTACACACAAATACCGGTTTAGAAGGTACACCGGGGACGACGGTGCGTTGGCTGAGCAGGGACGTGTGCACCGAAATGACTTCTACGCGTATTGCGTAGAACAATTCCTGCCTTTACATTTGAATGCAGTAAGCTAGTAGCAAGAATAGCTACTGGAACGTCTATTGATCAAATCATCAGTAGATTAAGTCCACATAATTATATATATTTCAGTCAGCAGCATATTAAAATAGGTTTGTATTTTCCTACACAGTAAAACTATAGCTATTTGAACAATACTTGCATCATTCCGCTGACAATAGCGATGCGTGAGGTAAAATCGACACAGATTAATAGGTGGGAATTGGTTTCCGCCATGAGTTGGACAAATCTTTGTTTGCAAGGTTGTCATTCAGCCTGGTCGATGGATACACGACCGAGACACCAACCGATGACAGTATGAGTGTATTCGTTTTAAACATTTGACCAATGGCCAAACACTCATGATACGAGTACCCTCATTGGCTAATTTAATCACGCAACCGTCACCCTAGGCTAGGTCGAGTGTTGAATCGAATACGCTCTAGGATGAGGAGTAGGAACTGACCAAATGACACGAGAGAGAGAGAGAGAGAGAGAGAGAGAGAGAGAGATGATCAAGTCCCTGCCTTATTAAAATGACCATGAAGCAATGTTGCCCATCTATATGAATCGCCGACAGTATAATTTCAAAAGTATGTCACCTATGCCAGTATCAGGCCGACTAACGTATACGTTATACCAAGTACCCGGTATATGCCAATACGTTGATGCGAGTCAAAATATTAGTAGCCAGAGGGGTACCATGGCGCCTATTTCAGTAGCATATCGACATAATTGTGCGTAATATTTTACACATGTATGTACCAATACGTAATGTGAGTGGAATGCCAGACTGTATACCATGGCACCTATGGTAATGGCATGGAGATATGCGTGTGACAGAGAATCGATCGTAAACAAATTGTCTCGCCTGGAGGCTAGGTAGCGACTAGGACTTGGAGTGTAATGATTTCCGTCCGTGATTAGAAACAGGGAAGTGTGTTACCGCAGTGACAGCACCGTATGCATGGATGTGTTAAGAGAGGTACGTACACAGCCCGTCGCCCTACCTCTCTTCTGGCCGGGCGGATTCCGGTATCGATTAAGTCCGTGGTTTTCTCACTCAAACGCCGCTTTATAATTAAGGGAGACACCCTCTCACGATAAGCGGGACTGTCTTACGGTTTAAGTGTGTGTATGAAACAGTCCATATCATTGGCATTCACTGTCACACTGCCATGGCATCCAGCTACCGATTGATTATGACAATTGGCTTTGAAGACATAGCGTTTATACGATTACTATTGAGTAGCATCACCTGCAGATTATTCGCTATGATTGCAGTCTGTACATAGCATGCAGCTCGCTCTCTCTCTCTCTCTCTCTCTCTCTCTCTCTCTCTCTCTCTCTCTCTCTCTCTCTCTCGC
>JAUTBZ010130617.1:0-14225 GCA_032361785.1 Lepetodrilus galriftensis
TCTCTCTCTCTCTCTCTCTCTCTCTCTCTCTCTCTCTCTCTCTCTCTCTCTCTCTCTCTCTCCCTCTCTCGCTCTCTTGTTCTTTCCAACTGGACACACTCGTAGTATCCTACCTTGTACTGAACTCTGTACGTAGCGGGAAATTTGTTCAGAATGCACAAGTTGCTACAGCTAACCATCGGAGCTGAGCTAACTAGTCTGGAACTCTGCGAAAGCTAGTCACGGAAGTGACAGCCAGTTATTTAATGGGGTTGGGATATAAGCTAGTGAGATACATGTAACAGCTAGTCATGTCCTGACTATAGTCGTGATCTGACTAGTTAGACTGTAGGCCTAAGTAGGCGTGATCTGACAGATACCATTCCACAAGATCTGTGAAGACTATGTCCGATGCTGGGGATACTAACAATACTTCCGTGTTTTCCTCATAACTTACGAGATGTCACCATGGATGTAACAACAACGTCGACGACTGCCACCGGTATAAAAACGTTCAGGATTACGTGCAAAGGCTCTCAGATACATCTGTCTACATAGGCATACAGTAAACTTCAGAAGCAAATAGTGTGTTCAGTTGCATCCGCGCTTGGGAAGAAACGTCTCCGTGTTTAGGTTACTTAATAGTCGCAGCGCACTAAACGGCGCTCATGAACCTCCATATCAATGCTCTGGGTAGATCGGGATGATCGATTTCAACCAAACATACCAAGAATAGGAGGAAGGAGGAAATGACACGTGTTGGACGCGCCGTGGATGACGACTGCAATCTGTAAACCTGCGCAAGAATGTATCCACCCAAACACAGCAAACTCGTCAGCTACAGGAACCTGGCCAAGGCATGTGCGGAGGTTTAATCTCATTACAATCAGATCCAAACTAAGTCTTTATAAATATCTGAAAACTTTGTGGTTAGTCAATGCCCTGCACTATGTCCAAAATATAAAGATATTGATTCGCTATATGCCTACATGTAGCTCGTGGCTTAAATGATCCATATACTACAGGCGTTAACGCAAGTAATATAGAGTGCGTGCATATATTCTAGTGGATACATAGGGATTGTATCATTTGTATGCATAAATGCAAATAACTAGAATACGGAAACGCAAAATTTCTAAGTGCGTAAACTTCGAGGAATTTAAAATATGGGGCGGGTGGTAGTGCAGTGGTAGAACTGGACTTTGGAGCCAAATGCCCCTGCTTCAACTTCCGTTCCGGTAGCCCGGAATTTATGTTCTTGAAAGTTACCTTTCTGACACGATTATGATACGATGCGCTGTTTGAACCATGGTAATGCAGTTAGCATCCTTGGTCTGTCAGTACCAGCCGGTGCTCGCAGGTTTACTGCAACATTCAGTTCTACGGGTGTTATAGGTTTCATCCCACCCTAAACTGACAAGCGGTGAAATACCAAGTTTTCTTTTTTAAAGCTGATGTTGTAAATGTCTTTCTTTTATCATAATGATGTTTTTACATTCGTAAAGCATCCGTGAACATGTTTTGCATGGAAATGCTTGTGAACAATATAATTTTAAAATCTATTAGCATACTTTCTTTTGCCCATGAGTTTTGTTTAGAAATGTCAGTTTAAATTTATCATTTCATGTTTTGTATCGTTCGTAATAACGAACACAACATGCTGAAGTAAGGACGTTATTAAGATTATTGCTCTAATTGATATGTTTATTTCTTTCAGCTCTTGTCTGTCTGGTTTCGTCAACTCAGGGTGAGTACTCGGAAATACTTCATATTACCCGGAAATACTTCATTTTGTAACCCGGATTAATTTCATATAACCCGGAAATACTGCATATCACCCGGAAATACTATCACCCGGAAATAATTCATATAACCCGGAAATACTTCATATAACTCGGAAATACTTCATATGACCATAGTTCATATACCAGTCTGTGGGTCATACAGAACCATCAACATTCCGCCAAACGGATGCGTATATTTCTGATTAAATTCTGAATTTATTCAAAATTTGTTTTCCGGTATATAGCTTATAAATATTTAATAGGATTGGCATGTGCGCGGATAGTTTTGTAAGGCTATCAGTTAAATAGTATCAAATGCGCGAACACGATATCTCTGTCCAATCCAATGCTAAACGGTCATGTCACAAACACCTGTGTGTAAACGTTTAAAGTTGGCTTCGACCAAACACGTTTGCTTTCTCAAGCACATATCCGCGTTCCAGTTAACGCGAGAATTCATTAAATGTGATTTGGTTTCGCACCTTGCGTACCGTGTCTTAGCTCGGGGTTACGAAATACTTCCGAGTGTCGACAAATATGTACTATGCTGTCTCAGTCATTGTTTTCCTATTATTTAGTTTGGTGTTGTTTGCCCTCTAATGTCCCGCGCACCCCTCCTGTCAATAGTGTTTACATTTCAGAGATCAGCGGCCGACATGTGTATTCTAACAAGACACTCGGTTTGTTCCCAAAACACAGGGTTCAACTTGTTCGTGTTTGAACTTAATTTTACGATAGGAAAGTCAGTTTTCCTGGGAAGTTAGGACACTCTTCATAATGACTTGTAGTGTCGTCAGTGGTGTATTCAAGAGAATAGGCTAAGTTGACAAGAATTTGGGTTAGTGGGAAACAGTGTCAGAGGGTGGTAGGTTAACTAGAACAAAACAACATTACCATTGGAAAATGTAGACATATCTACGAAAACTAGCTCTCATCTACTACTGCAATGGGATATGATATGTTCATAGCAGAGTGGAAAGAGTACATTTGTTCAGATGGTGGTATTGAACATAGCATTCCTTTATACGTTGGCCATCTGTATTGCAGTAGGCCTATAGTATGAGATGTTACATCCGGACTGAATGTCAACAACGGTTATACTGATCAAGATGCAATAGACTTAATATTTACATTTAAGAATAGTTTGTTTTTGGAGGGGTTTGAATGTTGTGATTTAGTTCCTAATTCAAGATTAGGTCAAACGCAGCACGTGTAGTGTTAGGGTCAGGAAACCAGCGGATCTGACAAACTATATAGCAAAGATACCCGCATTGCAATAGTAAGGAACGTTCATGGAATCGTGAACCAGTTCCGAAGTCCGGAGATGCATTGATCAGTCAGTGCGCTGTCATCCTTCCCCCCATACTTTATAACACAGTTACTCCTACGTCTGTGAATAGCTTTCTAATATACTAGTATATCAACGTACTATCCCCCTAGGCTCACGTAATGTTGCGAGTACGTAGCGCAGTGGGAGAACGTTAGACTTCGGAGCCAAAAGTTCCAGGTTCAAATCACACCCAGGTAGCCCGTCATTAACCCTCTCCCTGCTGAAGGCGACTTAAGTTGTCCGATCACATGCAGAAATAGAACAGTTTGGTTTTATTCAGCAGGGAGAAGGTTATGGTACAGAAAGTTACTTCTCTGACACCATATTGCTAGGATGTACTGGCTGTAGAGTGGCAATGCAGTTATCATCCTTAGTGTTGTCAGTACCAGCCGGTGCTCGCAGGTTAACATTCAGCTACGGATGTTGCGGGTTTCCTCCTGCCCTAAACCCTGAAGTTATGGTATTAGTGAAATAATCTAGAAAGCGACTCTAAACCCCATTACATTTTTTTTTTGTATTGCAATTACATTAGGTAAAGCTGTAGTGTCAGCATACTCCCCATGGAATGAGAATGTATTCTCGTGACTGAACTGCTTTTCTATTCCAGCGATTGCATATTGCCCGACGCTGTTCAACTTCTATGCGCATGCCACTAACTGCGACAAGTTCTACCGCTGTATCTGGGGCGAGCCCAAGGAGTTCAATTGTCCCGCCGGCACCCACTGGAACCAGAAAATCCTCACATGCGACCACGCCTACAACGTACCGTGTCCTCCACACATCTACGCCATCGGTAACGAACACGGATACGAACACAAAGACCCTGCATATGGCTACGTAACCAAGGATTATGAGACCACCAGCTACCCAACGTACGCCCCTAAGGAGGAGTACGGCGATTACGTTACGAAGGGTTCGTATCCTGTGTACGCAACAAATCCGAGGTACCCCGTTTACGAGAAGAGCAGTTACGAGAGGTACCCTAATGACAACGGTTACGTAAGATACGGCGGAAACAGCAACTACGGGTACGTACGTAAGGTCAACGATTACGAATATAAGAATAACTACTGGGGCACACTAGGACGACAGACGCACACCCCCGGGCACAACTACGGAGGATTCCAGGCAAGGGCCGGATACGCCAGCTACAACGATAACACCTACAAGGGATACGCTAGAATACGCCAATACGTCAAGCCCCGACATCCGTACGGCGGATACGTAACAGGAGGGTACGCTGCCAAGGCGGCCAGCGGATACGCACGGGCTGTGGATCCCGTTGTTGGGAGGCTCTTCGGGAGGAGATACTGGAAGTAATCCGGAAGTCGTCAGATGGAGGGCCAAGACCTGGAGCAAATTCTAAAGGACGGAAGAACTTTCATCTCGCCGAATTTCCCAACACTCGGCCACCTAAGCAACTTTCCAGTCAAATTATAGACATATGTTAATGTTGCCGATACTCTCTGAGTATTCGTAGCAGTGTACCGGAAGTGCGTCTCTCTGGCTTCCGCTACAACCAACTCCATGACGTGGTGATGTTTCTAGGATTAGTGTAGAGGACTGTTAACAAGACTTGGCAAATGAACACCTATTTGCTCAGACTGTTACCGTAGCTTGAGCTATCTGTAATAGTAGCCTAATAGTAGCCTACTCACTACCCCCTTCCTGTCTGGTTATACTTAAATATCCATCTAGCATACCTGGGTATCTTTTCTCGAAGCTATCGTACTTATGAAGAAACCATAGTGCTCTCGTAGCGATCTCTTATACACGGAGATCTGGCACGTACGAGAGTGCTATTGTCTCGTAGTGGATACGAGAGCTTCGTGAAACAACACCCAGCAAGTTAGTATCGTGTTCGACTGGGTGCGTCTTGGTGGCTATCCGGGACACTCCTTGTTATAAAGGACTCGTGTTCCTATCCTTTCCCTGTAACATAATCTATAGGTCGTTGTATGACGAGTCCGAGTCATCGTGTCCTCGGGGTGTTCGTACTGTTCATGTTCACTACCATCCATTCATATCTGTTCATACAGACCAAGGGTTGTTTCCCTTTGTTATCGTCACCTTCCAATATTCGCGATATTTTCATTTCTTTGAAACTTCTCCATTCCGAAATGCAAATAACCTCATAGGCTAACAGCATTCAATTACATACATTCACATTTTAAGTACGTTTCATTTCGTAATGATCAAATTAAGAATACGAATATTTGGAAATTAATTGTGTGGTCCTATCTCACTTGAAATTCGGAATATCTTACAAAATTGCTCGCCCTTTAACGGCAATCGTTGACGACGGATGGACAACAACTGACGTCACCAGAGTCCCCCCTGTAAACAGTGTCCTCTCCTGGACATCAATGACCCCTCCCCTCCCTCGGTCAATGGGTTGTAGTGGACTCCCGACCCCCCGGGGATGTCAAACAACCAACCGACTCGTAAAGCACGTCAGTTATTTCGACTTCCGTCAGCCATTTGGAAAGCAAGATGGCGTCTATGTGTTCTTGTATTGTATCTATATATTGAAGTCTGTTGATGAACAAACTCTAGTCCGTGTGTACCCATGTGTATCTATGGTTGTATCTCTGTATGTCCTGTATCGCACTAGTCTTGATATTACGAGGGATATGCTCTGAGCGAACTGGTGCATGGCTTGTTGTACATTTTAGCTACGTCTGTCAATGAATATGTCGGTCTGAACAAAAAAACGCATAGTATGTTTCTACTCTATTTTTATATCTACGTGTAAATCTTTTTTACTTTTGCCACGTTTTAATATAATTTATATCTACATAGAATAAAGGATTGGTGTTTAAAACGTGTGTTCTTTATTTTATTATTATTATTATTCTAATGATAATAATTATATTTATATAGCGTCGAGTTCCAGCTATAGGCTGCTCACACGCGCTTACCATTATACCTGTTCGCTGTGAATAGTCAGCTAGACGGCTAGTATGCCTTTAATACCAATAATGTAGTTTTTGAACATATATTCACCCAGGCCAAGAACCTAGGCATAGGGCTATGAGGTACAAATATGAATTACAAAAAGTAACATAGCAATCGCGGACAGGTATTTGCTGGAAGTGTTTCGCTTCATGGAGTTCATAACAGGAATACAGAATACACTGGTATTCTCCAATACACTAATTATCTTGCTTCAAAAAGTAGAACGCAAGTTCAGGAGAGTATAGCCTAGACTGGTATGCCAGGTAATATACGGTACTTATTTCTTTGGCTGGAAGATGGACGTTAATAAATGCAATGCATCCTCAGACAACAGGATGAAGCTCTTGAAATAATATCTTATCTTCGCTGCATATGATGTTGAATAGTACGACCTGTCGGGAGAGAGTGAATGTAATGGTAGGCCTACGAGGTCATGTAATTGAGAGTAGAGGTCATCTGTTAATGTTATCACAGTGGGTGTGTTATTCTATCTTGACGTTTATATTGGTAAACGATGATGAGTTTGAAGTTCGAAATATATGGCTTTTGATCGGGATGAATACATCCAGCACGGAGTAATACTTGTCTATGAATCGTATGATTTGTCTATGAACCGTATAGTTTGTCTATGAACCGTATGATTTGTCTATGAACCGTATGATTTGTCTATGAACCGTATAGTTTGTCTATGAACCGTATGCTTTGTCTATTAACCGTATACTTCGTCTGTGAACCGTATGCAATGAACTGTATCTCTCGGACACGACTCCTGATGTTTGCAACACAAAACATTCGTGAAATGAGCTACCGGTATTAATTTTATTGCACGCACCATTTCATGTAGTACAATATAATCAATATTTAAATATCAACATATGCGCTCGAATTGTGCAAGAAAGCACCATACAAAGTCGACGGCATACTGTTATAAAGTACATATCTCTATTGCTCATATACAGTTACAACAAGAGAACCACTACTGCATGTTCACTGACACAGTGCGTCATGTTCCTGATATACGTTTTAAAACTGTTCTCCATGTACAAACTCTTCATTCAGTTGCCTTTATAAATAAAAGTTTATTTAGTAGTTATAAAAGCTCATATTTATATACAGAGAATTGCATGGCATCACAACCATGAATGGTTCACATAAACATAAAACAAAATGTTGATTTGAATAACAATAAGGTTTTTTTCACATTTCACACATTAAAATATGTTATATCATTATTGCATTGTATAGTTCCTGGTTTACTGGTTATACCAACAATACTGTCAAAGACTTTCCGTGGAAATTTTCTTTTTTTAATTGTAAAATATCATTAAAAATGTAATTAAATATTTTTTTAAAGAGAGCAAAATATCACGAAACGTCTTTAAAAAGAACTATTACGAATACTGCTGTATCTACATAAATAGCTATAGCTACCTTGTAACACAATAATACAGTTTGTTAACCCTCTCCATGCTGAAGGCAACCAAAGATGCCCCAAAGATCAGGGCCTGTGCCTAATACAGCAGGGAGAGGGTCAATACACACCAGGAACAAACAAGGTCCTTGTACTGGTGTTGATGACATACTAGCCCTGGAGATTTGAAAGTTACCAAAATCTAAAAATATGTGTGGGAGTGGCAACAAATACGGGCATATATCTCAGCACAAGCTGAATTTCCGTAATGTCATCATTGATTTTAAAAGCATACAATCACAGATGGTTGACCGATACGAATTTCTATCCAAGACTACGCAAGTTTGATTTTTCCGTTTTTATTTACTGATGTACTTATTCCACAACACTTGATAGTTATCAAAAACTTCATATTTTATATGATTATAAAAACATCATATTTTATATGATTAAAAATGAATGTAAATCTAATTAACTTGTCTTTGGATCAAATAACTGCTAGAATTAATTCCTCACAATGTGGATCGACGAAAGCGATTTTGGCGATATAAAAGTGATGATTAATATCACAAATTATTGAAATATATTGATATAATATATGACAAATGGTTTCATCTTCCTGAGAACGAGAGGACTTTTCTCTGCTGCTCTACTAAACGTTAAACTGGGCAGTGTTCCTAGTGCAGGAGATACATTCCTCACGACATGCACTAGGGTCGGAATGCCATGATATGTTAGCACTGTTCTCACAACCTAGCTAGAAAAACTTTATGAGCTATAAATTTATGAGTTAAAAAGTGGGAATTAATACGGATCATATAACATTAACCTTCTACCTGCTGAATTGCTCCATTGTGCAAGTATTTTGGGCAGTGAGGAGGTTAAAGGGGTGAACAAGGCAAGATAGATTACTATTAAAATGGTGAATAAAAAGTCATGTCTAAACACAAATCAAATTCAATCATAGACCAACAAAACAAAATCAATTTGGTGCTTTCAAGCAAAGCCTTGCAGACAGATATTTTTGCAGGTTTTGGTGAAAAATAACAATAATCATTCATATATAGACTAATATCAAACAAAGTTGGGCACGGCTAATAAAACATGGTGTTCTTGCTTCAATCATAAGTAGGTACCCATCTCATTCCTTCTCTGTTGCTGGGGATTACTATCTAGTTCATGAAATATAGAAAGAGATTATTTAACATCAGATTATCAAAATTAATCATATTAAAGGCAAAAGGCTCATTCACACTATTATATCAAATTTTGTTTAACAAACTCAACCTCGACAACGTGGACAGAGGGATAACGCTGACAAATTTTATGTTTGATAAACTACTTTGATGGAATAGAACAGCATCCTATAAATGTTCTAACTTTGTCAAACTGTCCTTGCATTCAACCAATCAGATTAATGGCAAAAGGCTTACTAGTATTCACACTATATTATATCAAATTATATCAAATAGGGAAAGAACCGAGATAAGTGATTACGCTTCTGTCTAATCCCATTGAATTTATGTCAATAAAATATGTTGAAATCAAATCAATCAGCATGTTTGTCTGTGAATTTGACATTTCTCAGAATATAGACAGTCTACAGTTCCAGCTCAAAATACCCCGATTTTCCGCCATAAAAATGAAAGTGTGGACATTCAGTTTGTAAAACTAAAATTCTGTCAAATTCAAATTTGACAAATACAATTTTAAAAGAATTTGACAGTGTGGACGAGACTTAACCCTTGACCTCTGTACAAATACATATAAAAGTATATTGCTATACCCGGTAAATAATAATATGTGTAATAATAATATAATGTCTGAAGAAGTCCATGAAGGGACAAAACGTTATCGTATATCGTTTACAATAGTTTTAGAAAGGTTTAAATAATAATTGTACAATTGAAAATATGTCAAAGTTGTCTATTGTTGATAACAAATATGGCTGCTCCAAACTTGACGTCATCCCTGCATACTTCCTGTACACAAGACAATTGTGATTTCAGCGGAAAACAAGCCCAGGATGTAGGCCCCCATCCACGTCCAATGTAAATAGATCGACCCCTGGACAAACAGATCAGCAGACGTCCACTGGTTTGCTGTAAACTGTCATGGCTGTGTTTTATTGTCTTCTGTTTGATATCCATACTTTTTGTTACAGATTATTTGTTACTTTTTGACTGGAGGCTGTAGTGAACTCGTTTCGCCGTCATTCTGAAAAGAAAAACGTTAGTATTATCTTAAGCATTTAGCGCTCTCCGAAAATAGGACCTATAACACACATTGTATACCTATAACACACATTGTACACCTAAAGCTAATGACAAATCCTACCACGGCTTACCTGAAAAATTATCCTTTCTTTACAAATCAAACACAATAAGTTATCCAGTGGCTAGTTCCCACAGACCCACTTACCCAGAGTGACGCATCTGGTTAAACAGGTCCACACGACCTCTGACCCCAGTGGCAAAGCCGAGTTAGCAGAGCAATTAATCTTTGATGATTTGGCTTTGTGACTTTACCAAGCCTGAATACCACTGGAGGAAGTCTCCGTGTCTCTGAGCACACACTCAAGTGTCGGCAATTAGTCCCACAGATCGGACCAACCCTCGTGCGTGATGCGGTCAATTAACGCGCAACTTGGACATTTGACGAAGCTGCCCAATGCAAGCATGTATTGATCAAGGCAAAGTTTGCAACAGTTGGACAAACATGACATAAACGATGCAAAAGTTTAAATTCATACACCTCGGGAAGTGTTTGTTTAATATGTATAAATAGTATTACAGTGCTTGAGAGCCAGGTGGGTCCTTCCCCCACCCTCCCCACCACCATCACCCACTACTAACCCCCCACTGCCCCACTAACCTTTGAACATCACTACTTGTATGTTTTGGTCTTGGACAATGTAAGGAAGATAAATTAGTGTGTATTTCTTTACCTTTACATTGGCCCATTGTACTAAATATAGAAATCTCACCATTGAAGACTGCAATCAATGGAATATCCGTGAGAAGTTAACATACACTGCTGTATGTGAATTACACTGCTGTACGTGAATTACACTGCTGTACGTGAATTACACTGCTGTACGTGAATTACACTGCTGTATACTATGATGTACGTGAATTACACTGCTGTATGTGAATTACACTGCTGTACGTGAATTACATTGCTGTACGTGAATTACATTGCTGTATGCTGTATGTGAATTACACTGCTGTATGCTGTACATGAAGTACACTGCTGTACGTGAATTACACTGATCTATGCTGTATGTGAATTACACTGCTGTACGTGAATTACACTGCTGTAAGTGAATTACACTGTTGTACGTGAATTACACTGCTGTACGTGAATTACACTGATGTACGTGAATTACACTGATGTACATGAATTACAATTCACACTGTTGTACGTGAATTACACTGCTGTACGTGAATTACACTGCTGTACGTGAATTACACTGCTGTATGTGAATTACACTGCTGTATGTGAATGCAATTTTACCAATTCGAGAAGTCGCAAGATCCCCACAATACACAAGCCATTATTCAATCAAACTGATAAAAAAGAACATTTAATGATTTTTTTTATTTATATTTTTATATTGGGGTTTGGAGACTTTCTAGATTCTTTCACTAATATTCAGTATCACAACTGATTAGTTTAGGGCAGGAGGAAACCCACAACATCCATAGCGCTGACTGTTGCAGTAAAACCTGTGAGCACCAACTGGTACTGACAGACCAAGAATGATATCTGCATTTCTACTCTACAGATAGTGCATAAAAATGTTGTTATTTTTAAAAGAACCTACCTTGAGTATGTGTTGTCAAATACCAGCATGTAGAGACCGGTCATCTTGGCGGTCAGTGTTCCCTGGACAGCCTGGATGTGTGAGTCACACTTGCAGGGCGGCACCAGGTCCTGGATCTCACTCGCAGGACTCGACTCACTCTCGCGGTATGTCACACTGAACACAATGTCCTGCGGAACCAATGGTAATGGGTCAGGAGTGACAGAAGCCATGGTCAAAGGTCATAGATGGCAGGAACCAAGGTCAGAGGAAACTAGAACCAAAGTCAAGGTCAGAGGTTACAGGAACCAAAGTCAAGGTCAGAGGTTGCAGGAACCATTAGTGCTGTTCGTTTTGCTAACGGCTGGCCTGGCCCAGCAAGCCCTTTGACCCTGTTGACCCGAAAATGCGCTCGATCTGCACAATTTCCACGTTCTGAGCGCGCCCGCTTTGCCGCTTACAAGATACTGGCAAGAAACCAGCTGATATAGCTTATATGCCAAATATTGGGGAAATCAAACGCGTTTTTCGGGTCAACTGGGTCAAAGGGCTTGCCGGTTCATGCCAGCCGGTAGCAAAACGAACACAGCTATTGTCAAAGGTCACATGAAGAAAGATCAAGGTCAAATGATGCAGGAAGCAAAGGTATAGATGATATTTTGAGATATGTAGAAGTGTGGGTGAATGATGCTCATTTACATATGATATAAATGTGTATATAATCAAAACTTTCAAATGTCAATGAGACATATTGAGGGTTAAAATTATGCTTTTTTTGTATGCAATTTTGATTATAAAATTAGCAGATGTAAAAAGTCGCAAATTCTGACTTCTAATCCTAAATATCTCTTCCCTGTAAACTCGATCCAAGCGAAAAATAAACAGAATCCACGACCTCACCTTCGGATGAGACGTGAACTCCCAGCACAGTTCAGTGTAAGGAGTTGTGATGACCACAGGCACCACCCAGCTCTTCCCTGGCTTCACCCACACATCGTTCTGCTTGTTTATCTCCCCTCGTTCAAGGTCATCAGCGGCCAGTATCATACTGCTGCTCATACTGCAAGCAATGAAAACGTAGAAACATAAAGTAATGGGTTTGACCATAATATATACGAGACTACATACACATTATTTTACTTGGCTCGTTCATAATTATTTTGAAGAAAAATTAGTAGTATATTCCATTTACCTGTATTTCACAAATATCCTTACCATTATTGATTGATTGAGTTATTATTATTGCTTCTTAGTAGTAGTAGTAATAGTAGTAATAGTAGTAGTAGTAGTAGTAGTAGTAGTAGTAGTCGTAGTAGTAGTAGTAGTATAATTAATAGTGCTTTACATTGCAGCTGGAATAGTTCACCTTGAACTAGTGCTGAAACGGGTACCCGGGTACTCGAGTACAATGCCAATGGCACACATATAGATTTTTTTTTATTTTAAAATTAGTTTGTTTTTCAAAAGCTTTATACTATAGGTGCCAAATATGACCGAAAAAAGGTTAGGAAATCGCTTATTTGGCCGTCTCAGTTAAAATTAATCCGGGAGAGCATGCCCCTGGACCCCCCTAGTTTGCTCATTTGCTTCGCAACCAAAGGCAAGGCGTTTCCCCGACTTGTAGGCGAGTACTCATAGAGTAATTCAACATGAGTACTCGAGTACCAAATGTCCTACCCATTTCAGCCCTACCTTGAACTGCAAGGAGTTATTGTAAGATAATTGTTTGTAATCCAATAAATAGCTCTTTTCTGAGAACCAGATATCAGAAAAATATAATTCCATCCCCAATGAAAATAAATTACTGTAAAAGAGCAGAAAAACATGCACATTTCTATTCAGGTTCTACTTTCTTACTACAAGAAATAGTTATCCATTGTACTTTCTCAAAAGTTATATTTCTTTATAGTTTGTAACTTCTATTTAAAGCTAGAAATACTTTTCCATCAACCTTTTGTTTTGTACTTTCTTAATCTAAGAACTAATTTGCCATTGTTTGTATTTTCTATATACTAGTAGTTCGTAGATTTTCTCTATAGTTCGTAGATGGAACATTTCTAAATGGTATTCTAATGCTATTAGTAAAAGTACATACGCACATATTGTATACTTGTATCTGGACGCACTTGTGATGACGGTGTATGTTTAAAGATTACCTACTATACAGTACAGATGATTGATCGAATATAACACATATCCCATAAGTATGGTTTATCAATTTCCGGCAAACCGTACATGCCTGGTAGAATTAGTGGGAGAAATCGAAAGCTGTGTGTAGACACAGTTCGATTATTTATCTACAATCAGGTCGCGATTATTTCATCATTAAAGGGGTCGGATTTGGACTTAAAGAGAGGTATAGAATATAACTGTGTGCGGTGCTTAGTTACCATAGTACGTAGCTCGAGCAACAGAGATATTCAGAATAACTTCCAGTAAATCTAAACCTATGTGACTTCGACGACGAAAAATCACTATCCTATACACAATAATATACGTTTGATCGATTACATTAATTTTCTTTTTACTAAATCTCAGTTTTAAATGCAACGTGTTGTTATATTATTTATCGTACGTAGCAACTATCTCACCTATTTTGTACCGCAACGAATTAAATCTGTTCATCGATTTGTCAGAGATATGTCAGAATCTCAGAAAATATATAGTTTGGAGACTTTTTAATATTTGTCCGGATATAACATGATTAATTAAAATATTAAATATGTACAGCAAGTGGCCGATTGCGTAGCTAGGTCATTAAAGAATATTGACTACGAATCAAATATAAAATTATCCATGTACAAATTCCTTTGACCATAAGTTGAGAAGGAAGTGAGTGCATAGATCGGTTGACCAGGGGTGCGTTCAAGCTAGAATACACGAATACAATACTTTTTCCTACATGTATTGCTCGTTGAACGGCTTCGTGCATATTGCTTTTCCTACACAGCGCACGGC
>JAUTBZ010130628.1:0-14223 GCA_032361785.1 Lepetodrilus galriftensis
AAACATATTGGGGGTCATGATGACTCCCAAAATTTACTGGCTAGGGCAATCCCTGCTTTCTGATGTGATCATTAGATGCACCGTCTTTACCGTGACATCCTTGATCTGTCAGTACCAGCTGGTTCTAGCAGGCTTACTGCAACATTTATCCCTCCAGCTAGGCCTAGGTCTGTCTTGCCGCAGCAAAGTTAAACTCCATATTCACTCACTCGCTCGCTATGGTCTGCCAGTACCAACCACTGAACCAGCAATCGCAGGTTTACTGCAACATCGAGTTCTAACAGATGTTGCAGACTTTCTCTTGCCTTAAACTGACAAGCCATGATACAAGTGAAAGAATCTTGGAAGCAGCTCTAAGTAAAACACCAATTGATTAAACTACTACTAGCGAGCTGAGGGGAAGAGGAGAGGCACTCACTATGGAACTGTTTCTGCCTGTACCCTAGATGATGCTGGAGGGTCATCTATAAACTCTCAGTACTGGGAAGTTAAGGGTAGAGGTGGGAAGTGGTTGAGCCTTGGACTTGTGTCTGTGTGTATCCTAGATGACATAGAAACATCAGCTACCACTTCTAGCTGGATGTAACTCTTGAGAGAGATAATGTTTTTATTATCAGGGATGTAACTCTCAGTTCTAGGAAAGTGTGTGTTTAGTAGGAATAGGGAAGAAGATGAGTCAGAAAGTGTTGTCTGTGTGTATCCTAGATGACACGGAAAGTGTTGTCTGTGTGTATCCTAGATGACACGGAAAGTGTTGTCTGTGTGTATCCTAGATGATACAGAAGGTACTACCACTATTCAGTGCAGTGTTCGAATTAATATGGGGTCCGGGGGTCATTTGAAAATCTGCAATGTTAAAGGTATCTGTGTGACCCCCTGAAAATTACAGATTTTACCACCTTTAACATTGGGCCTAAGGAGAATGACCCCCTCATTATTTTCATTATTTCGAACACTGCAGTGGATGTAACTCTGTACTAGGACATGTGTTTAGTAGGAATAGGGAAGAAGATGAGTCAGAAAGTCTTGTCTGTGTGTATCCTAAATGACACAGAAGGTACAGATACTACTACTAGCTGGATGTAACTCTGTACTAGGAACTTATGGGTTTAAAAGGAAACATCGGAAATGGGTGACGGATTCCCTAGATGATGCTGGAGGTTCAGCTACAAGCTCTCCATACTAAGTAGGGACAAGGGTAAGCCAGGCCACTGTTGTCTGTGTACCATAGATGACACAGAAGGTACTGCTAGTACCTGAGGCGGGATGTAGTACAGTGGTAGAGTGTTGGACTTTGGAGCCAGAGGTACCATGTTCAAATCCTGCCTCGGGGAGCCTGGCATCAATGTTCGCAAAAGTTATCTTTCTGGCGCGATATTGATAGGATGCACGTCACTAGAAAAGTGAAATGGTGGGAATACAGTTTTCATCCTTGGGTCTTGTCAGTACCAGCCGTCGCTCGTAGGTTTACTGCAACATTCAGCGCTACGGATATTGGTGAAAGATTCTAGAAAGCGACTAAACCCCAATTGAAAAAGAAAAACTATGACTACTAACGGGATGTATATAGTAGCTCTCTGACTGTAGTAGGAAGTGTCTTATCTGGCCAATATCCGTCCTACGAGAGCAGGAAATAATTGAGCACTTGCTACTTACTCCAGCTCCTGACCACCATGGCCCTAGCTCGTCTCGCCGGTCAGGCTTTCAGCTCGGGACACTGACCACAATAGGCCCGTAAGCTGGACAATAGGTGGACCTTGTGTGGGTGTGGATGATCTGTGGGCAGGACAGTGGATGATCTGTGGACAGTTGAAAACTACAGAACAAGACAATTTAACATGAAGCATTATGTTTGGGATTTTTACGGAAAATCAAGGTCGCGATAATGTAGTGAAATTTGTTTTGTCACCGATTTTTTATTATTTTTACATTTTACTTTTTTCTCTATTTTCATAAGATATGCATTTCGTTTGCTATTTTTCTCCTCCATTTTAACAAATGTATCCTAGTTTTGTTTTTAATACTCAAAATAATGTATGAATAACAGAAAAGTGAAATGAAGAATAAATGGAAATTAAGGAATAGTGAATGTCCTAATTGTGCTCACAGTCTCAGAGAAATGTCGAATACCTATGGCTTGATGCTGCTATTGGACAAGGAGGTAACATAGGGACTTGTACTATTAGAAACTAGTTCACATGATAATTGAAGCCAGCAATCGATCGATTACTTTTACCAGCGTCAACACTGGAGGTAAAACTTTTCACAGGGCACCTCAACCAATCATATTTGCTAGAATCTCGGCATATTTTGGATAATACTACTTACGAGTCACGAATAACATAGTTTCAATAGTATATTCTATGCGACATGGTAGTTTTCCCGATAAATACACTGATATTTATCTGGATCGGTACATTAAAACAGTACCTGGCATAGATCTATGTATCTATCCACAGGAAGTAACTTGCATGCCACGTGGGATCAACCTAAAACCCACTTGTCAAAACCAGCGAAGTTGCCCCCTACCCAGATAGCATTTACTTTCTGACGTCTGACCTGACCTTGGAAAGACGTATGGAACTGACTTCGAGCAAATATAACATAATATTGACGTTGCCGACCAATCGCCCGTCATATCAACCGATACCCTCCCCACCCCCCAGGCTTTTTGCTATATGGGTAGTAGATATATAATATGTGAATGAAAATATAGGAAGTCGATTCCATGTACCATGTGGAACCAAAACCTACTAAAACCCACTCTCGCCGTAGTAACCCAGTAAAGTTATACCCCCCAACAGATATCCGAGACAAATCAGGAATTGTGACTTGCATGCCACATGGAACCAAAACTAAAACCCACTTTCGCTGAACCCAGCAAAGTTATCCCCTCACCCCAGCAAAGTTATCCCCCCACCCCAGCAGATATCTGAAATAAAACAGGAAGTGTGACTTACATGCCACATGGAACCCTAACTAAAACCCACTCTAGCCCAAACCCAGCAAAGTTACCCCCCAGCAGAGACATCCACAGACCCATGGTTGACTCTGATGTTCAGACCGAAGTGACCACTTAAAGTCCAGCAGCTGGTCATCTGTGTGGTCACTCCTGTACCGACTGACCACCAGGTGTCAAGTCTGGGCTGATGCCGTCCAGGTAAACAATGCCTGGACAATGACACAGCAGTAATGACATCACGGGCCGCAGTCACGGAGACGGAACTATGGAAATGCCCTTCAACAGTTTATAAATCGGCAGTCGCGAAGGAAAAACAAATATAGACGGTAACGCACTCCGCGTGCATGTTTTAGTAATTTCCGTGTGAAAACTGTTCTAAATTAGCGGATCGATAGTCCAATGACTTGACCTGACACTTAGCAGTAACAAGCTGGCGAAAACAAATTAAGTTAGGATATTTACGCATCGAAATATCGCCACCCCAAAGGTCAGGTCAACCGTTTTTACAACGGTCAACAATTTACGATTGGTCGCCACCTTCTTCCACTGAACGGTCTGCTACTGCCGTTCTTTAGTATCTGTTGCTTCTAATTACGTGGAGGTCGATTCAAGGGTCAGAACCATGAAACCCCCCCCTACCTCCGACCTCCCCCTTTGGCATGTTTTCTCCCTCCCTACTGATACAGCTACACCCTCTTCCCCAGCCCCGTGTCTGGATACCCTCTCCTCTCCCTCCACACCTCAAGAATTAAAGCTGTACTGCTCTGGGATTTAAGTCAGACTTTTATATTCAACTGGCCGTCATCCTGCTACGGCGGTGTCGCCATTAGGATGACCCCTCTGCATTGATCCAGCCTCAATCTGAATCATCCACTGGCCGGACACCGCTCACTGCCTTTGTTGTGTGGGGAGACATCTGTCCATTTCGTTGCCATGAAAATTCGTCGGCATCGCTTGTTAGCCTCTAGATATCAATTCTTAATTCGCCCACGAATACTGTCGAAAAACTACATATAGATCTACTTTTCCACGCAGTCGAAAAATTACATAGATCTACGGTACTTTTCCTCGCTGTCGAAAAATTATATAACTTTTTTTTAATAATATAATTATTATGAGCTGGATCGATAACGTTAAAGATCTTTTGGGGATTCAAACAAATGTATAGTTTTCATTAATTGTTCCCATCGTCTTGTAGTCGGTGAATAGTATTTCTTAAGGGTTGTATACTTAGAAAATAAATATACTATAAAGTCAAAACGTCCTAAAGTCAATGATATTATTTATTATTCATATATTCTGAAAGTTATTGTCTATGAACCACATGTACAATGTCATTCCAAAGACGAGATATGTCTAATGTCTATTCAGTGATAAATGCTAGATGTACCAAGTTGAGATGGCCTGGGACAACCTATCAACCCTCGGAGAAGTGAGTAGACTCTTCCAGGGTTGATGACTTGTTTTCTTCATGAGACTGGGGCCTGATACAGATCAGTTGTTGCTATGGCAACAGAACAATTTTGAGGTATTCCTAGTCAGAGGGAATGAAAATTTTAAAGTCGGTAGAATACAACTAAAACAATTCTGATGTCAAAAAATGTACGACACATCAAAAGGATGTTATCTCAAAGAATTACATAATTTATTTTAATACGTTTGACATATTTATTGGATGTATACTGTTATGTTTTGGAGTGGTACATTTCAATTTTATTTATTGAATAATATGATTATAATTATAGCTGTAAAATTGACAGATTAATTTAGTTGTTGGTTGTAATAATTTCTTATAAATCACAGGTTTAATTTCCGTAGTATTCGGAGAAGAGGAAGGACACAAATATTAAATTTAAATGAATGAAATGTATATTTAGGTGTCACTTCCTGTTCTAAGTGCGTCAGTGTCAGCCAGTTTTTCGCAGGTTTACTGCAACACTCGGCGCCACAGATGTTGCAGATGTTGCGGATTTCCTCCCGCCGTAAACTCTTAAGCCATAACAATGAAAGAATCTTAAAAGTGACCCTAAAACCCCAATTTAAAAATAATAAAAATAGAACATTAAACTAAAACCTGTATGGTATAAATACAATTTCTCTTTAACCCTCTCCCTGCTGAATTAGGCACAGGCACTGCTATTTAGGGCATCTCCGGTTGCCACCAGCATGGAGAGGGTTAATTAACCCTGCTGCAGGACACCAGCGATGCCCAGTCGTTGTCGTTAGTACAGCAGAGAGAAAGTCGACGTGTTTATCATTCAGAGGAACAATACCAAAGAGATTTATTTATTAAGTAAAGAAACAACACATTAGTTAGACAACTCAAATGTTTCTAATACATGCAGAATAAGTGTGCAGATGTCAAAGGTGAACACACATGAACAACAACTGTCTGAAGTGCTTTAGCGCTAATAATGGATGTCTAACGTCTAGTCTATATTTGTTATAACCAATGTAGTATTGTGGTAGTTTTAGTAAGAATTTTAGTAGCATTACGCTATACTGATTTCACTTTTGACATGGCACACGTATTCTGTGAGTTCGAAACTCCGAACTGGCGTATATTTCAATTTGTTACAAACTTGCCTAAAGAGACTTTTCTTCTGCAAGTAGTAAGACTTATTTACAATATTATTGTGCGATACTGGTTGCTGTCCTCTTGTGATGCGTTCATCGCAAATGGGTGAAAGATTCCCGCGGCGCAGCGACGTTAAACTCCATATTCACTCACTCTTGTGATGCGTCCTTGTTAACAACTTAGGTGTGTTGTCAGACTACTGGTATACAGTGTTTATGATTGGACAGTCCAGTATAAAAAGGGACTTTCCGTTTAAAATTTCACGTTTAACCCTCTCCATGCTGAAGGCAATTGGAGATGCCATAAAGAGCTGTACCTGTGTCTAATCCAGCAGGGAGAGGGTGAAAGTTGTTGCTAGTTAATCCTTGATTAATAATAAGTGTTCCTTGATCATCTGAAAGAAATAAAGTTTTGACATAAATTAACATATTGCTGTACTAAAGTGTGAATACTTCATACCTGGTATAGCTAAAATGTTGACCAATCTTATTGGCAAATTAATTGTGGGAATGGTTTCAAGTTGTTTAAATTTGTTAATGTTTTATTTAGATTTTTTGTTGAAAGTAATTCCATGTATTTAATTGTGCTTTTCTTCTGTTTCCAGGGTTTTGTAAATTCAGGGTACAGTGTTAATGGCGCCACGCCGGTAAGTAAAGCTTATATTGTCACCATCTCTCCCTCGTACACAAACACACTTACACACACATAAATACATAAATACACACCTGTGCTGCTTCAGGATTTTATCCCCGAGTGACCAAAATGGCAGCACTTGTCTGCGCTCTTCAGTTCAAGAGTTCAAGGTCACCGTCATGCATATTTTAGGATGGACTATGTCTGCCGAAGATTGGAAGAAATTGTGTGATCATGTGTGAAGACTTGTATGTTAGCGTTCGTTCTACAGGAGACCATATTGGGGTGGGTGGTAGCGCAATGGTAAAACTTTGGACTTTGCACCAAAGGCATTAATGTTCGCGAAAGTTACATTTCCGATGTGATCATGATAGGATGCACTGTCTGTACTATGGCAATACAGTCATCATCTTTGGTCTGTCAGTATCAACCGGTGCTCGCAGGTTTACTGCAACAGTCTGACCCTGGCTTTAGCTGATAAGTTATGTATGAGTGAAAGAATCTTGAGAACGGATTTTATGTTGAATACCATTTTTTACCAAGAAATGTAGACAAAAGGATGGCTTATGGAATAGTGAGTTTGATTCCTCTAGTTTATGAGGGGCTTGATACAAATGGTTTCTGATGTATAATTGCCAAACGATAATGATGATTATTTTATTTTTATTATTATTATTATTATTATTATTATTAATTATTATTATTATTATTATTATTATTATCATCATTATCATTATTCTAGTAATTATAGATCTGGTACATTGCTTTAAAGATAGGCATTAGTTTGTCAATGAATCGATACCGTTACTTTTCGAGTTCCTATTTTCAACAATCCCTACATAATTAACCCCTTCTGTGTTGAAGGCAACTCCAGATGCCACACAGAATTTGTATTTAACTCTCTCCTTGCTGGTGGCAACCGGAGATGCCTGTGCCTAATACAGCAAGAAGAGGGTTAACTGTTATGCACATGGCACAGGGTTAATGTCGCAATGTATGACGACATTTCCAGAAGCGAAAAGGTTAAGTTTAGTTCCCCGGTTTCGTGGATTTTCATGTTCTTTTCCTTCTGTAAAAATCAAGGATTTTTTTGGGCTGGAATTGGAGAGTTGTCATTCAAGGATTCAAGGTTGTCGTCAAGTGATCACACTTTGAAGAACAGCAGGATCATTAGTTTTGTCCACTGCGTGGACCAATTTCACATGTGGAAGATGTGTTGCTGGACTCCAGTATGTCAATGGGTTTTTACAGTAACTAATGGTCATTTCAGGTTATCTTCCCAACATAGCATATTGCCATAATATTGCTGCCATACATATACAATTGTGCAAAATACCAACTGACTGTGGCTATTTCCAAACCAGTGTACATTCTGCTAATTTTAAAAATATATAAACAATTTTTTTTAATTTAAACAGTTTAAAATTGATTTTAAGGAACTTTTTTTTATATATATAAATTAATATTTTAAATAAGTATGGTAATTTTAAAGAATCATCTCCTAATCAATCGTAGGCTGTAGAATGTAATCTTTGTTCAGTTATAATTTGCTTGATGATTGACTTGAAATGTTACAATATACTTCTTCCTGTACAACCTGTTACTGTGGAAAACATAGCGGTTGTGACAAGGCTGGTCACATCTGAACTCCTCCGCGAGTGGCACAGATACTTTGACATCCACCAGCCTCGTGTAGCATCCAATATCAAGTATATCGGTTAAAAAGTAATGGATTTATTATACCAAACACATGATGAAGTCTTTATCCATTGGTCGCAAACAGCACGTTTTAAAGTTTCGGATATTTTTCATTTATAATTTTACTGAAATTTGTATTTTTTGCGTATAGGTGAAATATTCCCACTGCGACATGACACACTAATTCATTCATTACCTGTCTGGTCTTGTCGAAAAATAATAATTTTGTTTTGCGATACTGGTCATTGGTCGTCTGGCCAAATTTGAAATTGTATCCATAAACATTTTGCTTTAAGAGTACGTCTATGGATTGCAAATGACATGTAACATTGTAAGATCAGTTTTCATTATGGATTATCAGCTACGCATTGTCGGCGATGTACTTCTGTGATCTCTCTGAACAGGAAGTTTGTGACCAGTATGGCATATATGTACTCAGTATATATACGTACTCTTGAGCTTATAACTAGTTTCGGGTTGTAACTAGTTTTAACTGCTGTACGTCTGAACAGTCAGGATATGTGTTACATGTTCACATAGTCTAATCCAGGCCAATCGGGACGGCTGGGTCAAATTTGGCTCCGACATGTTCAGCCATGTTCAAATTGATTATCATTGTTGGGGAGGGTGGTATAGTATTTCAACTTTTGTAATCATCGATGGGATTTGTTTTTGGTGCGAGACTGTGCTTGTTGGACATTGTCTGAAATATACAGGTACCAGACTTTAGGTTCAGTGTGAGGGTTTGTTGTTGTGTTGGACCCATGAAACGCAACAGGGGGGTCTTGTTGGCTGGGTACCGTTGGCTGTGGTGGTGGTGGTGTGGGTTTGGTGGTAAGTGGTGGGGGGTATTATTGACAAGTTGGGACATTCCCAGTGGAAATAGTGGCCAAAGCTCCCAAGTTGACCTGTATATATATATATATATATCTATCTATATACTCCACTATTATCATACTGGGGTCAACAAGGGGGTATAGAGGGAGGGCTGACTTTTCGGAATTATAAAATCTCAAATTTCTGTAATAAATCGTAGGTTTTAAGTATCAGATTATATAAGAGCCTGTTAGAAGGTGGCGTTATGTCATGTTACCACAGAGTTACGTGGTGTGGGTCTGGGTGGTGGTGTGGGTCGTGGTTTATTGCCTGCATGTTAGCAGGGTGAGCTGGGAGGGGAGGGAAAGGCCCAAAGGTCATATATGTGTAGAGAGACAGTGAAGCCATAGCTGTTTACTTTCTCTCCCTACTACAAGCTGCCCCCACCCCCTCACTATAACACCCCCTGAGGGAAGCCACCACAGCGGTGGTATAAATCTGACATCTTCACAAATGTATTAGTGTAACTTAGCTAGATTAAATCATTGGGCTGTTATGCAACAAGGGGCCCAGTATGAGTGCGGTGTAGATCGCTTTCATATAGAGTTGAAAAAGTTCCCGTCTTAAAATGAGGTTCCTTCACATTCCTTAGCCTGGCAGAATCTGGCTGTTTGGTCTGGGAGGTGAAATTTTAATTTTGTTTGAGGAAATTCTTTTTTTTTTTATCTTGAAATTTCCAACAGGAAGTATGTAATTATTGCTGCCGACCAAACCTTGAGTTGACACTTTATAGGCCACAGTTTCAGAGGAAAAAGTACATTTTCATTAGAAGTGCCACTTTACTGCATAAAACAATTAAAATAGAATTTGTGTAACAAAATGTCTTAATGCATTGTTTGAAATGTATCTAATCATCTGAAACTGTTTAAGTAACTCCATATTCACTCATTTAAGTAGTGGAACGACCTGTATGTCGAGATTTTACCACCATGATGAAAGAAATGCAGATATTTACAAATTTGTCGAGACATGTGTACATATATTTACAAGTTACAACCACATTGAGACATATTTTCAACCACAATGTGTATACTGTAATGTGTATACATATAGTTACAATCAAGTGAGATTTATGCAGTTACTTACAATCGCAATATAGACATTTACAATCATGACGAAACATGCCTAGGGTAGTATTTACAATCATGACAAAACATGTATACAGACATCAACAATCGCGATGACACAGATATTTACAATATTAAGTCTCGTGAGATATGACGAATGTAAATTAAAAAGCTAGCTAAAGGTTAAAGTTCAAGTCTATAATTTAGGCATACACGCACACCTAACACCATACTCCAGAAGCAGGCAATGTAATATGGAAAATAAGAATTATATTTTGCTCGACTAAAAATTCTGATGCGTCACGACCCAGCGAGTGAGTTGGGTTTTTTTTGCGTTGAAACTTGCTATATCTAGATGCTATCGATCCGGTCCCGATATGAGATAGATTGTTTTGTGTCAGATCGGTTTGTGTCAGATGTGACTGTCAAGTGAGGATGGGTCAGCATGTTTTGTGTAAACAAGACCTCATGGCTGACTGGGTACGATTGTCCTATGTGGGATCTCCACGCTATGCTCAGTTGCCATGACAATAAGGTAACTAGATGACAAATTTGTATGCATAATGGAGAAAGATTTCACAGCACCAACTTTGGTGGCTCCAATACATTGCAGGACATCCCTTTACATGGACGGGTCCATTTTGGCACCGAATGGGGGATTTTACATCCACCCATGTGTAACTCTGTTTTAGAATTTATTAAAATTCGAGGACTTCCGAAGCGTTTTTGCGGAAATCGTCTGACAGAAGGTCGTCGTTAGTTAGACAGATTTGCTCGATTTAATTTAAATGTTGATGTCTCTGGTATGCGAGATGTTTGGGACCCCCTGAGATCTAGGTGGACTGGCCCGTGCTCACATGGCAGGCCAAGAAATCAATAGTTGAGCTGTAGAGGCAAGGCTGTGCCTTATGTGTGCAGGTGCTGGCTGACTGGCTGGCGGACACTGAGGCTCTCCACCAGTGACCCCCGCCGCACCTCCCTTGCCAGGCTTACAGGCGGGACAGCCGGGCGATACGCACACAGAAGGCGATACGCACTGGTATTCTCCCTTACCAGGCCCACAGGCAGGACAGTTAGGGCGATACGCACAGAGAAGGCAATATACCAAAGAGAAGGCAATAAATATACCACAGAGAAGGCAATATAATTTCAATATACCACAGAGAAGGCAATATGCACTGGTATTTTGCTTCACCAGTAACCTCCCTTGTCATGTCTGTATATTCGGGACAGCCGGGGCGATACGCACAGAGAAAGCGATACGCACTGGTATTCTCTCCATAGAAACATGTTTCATGTTTTACGTCAAATATACCACTCGTACCCGTGTGGAAAGGTGGTTTTGTGATGTTGGTATGGGGTTCCAGATGCTTACGCTTCAAATTTGTACACTTCCTGTTTAATTATGAATTTCAGTAATTATTTTGCTAATTACACTTGCTAAGTAAATATGTTTTGATTGTTTACATTCTAAAAAGTGTTCATAGTCATTCAATCAAATGTGAAAAATTAGCAAATGTCAAGGCCATTCAAGAGGAAGCAACCTTGCAATTGGATATGGAAAAATGTTCGGAAGTTTAAAGTACTTTGTTGATGTAGTAGATCTTTGGCATTATGAATATCTTTTACTTTGGATTTGGGAACTTTGTTCTAGGTCAAGGTCGCCTTTGTAATAGGCATGTTTTTTTGTGTATGTTTTATTGTTGTTGTTGACATATTGCAAGAAATCCACTGTCTGCTGTCCACAGACCATCAGTAAACATTTGTTTTTGTTTAGCAAAGATATATTTAGTTTTCTGGTACTACTTTGCAATGGTATCCAAATATTTCCAGAAAATGATGTCACTATCATAATAAAACAACATCGGCATATTCGTATGAATTCTTCAGGGGATATAATACCAGGTTTTCTTTGTTTCATGTCTAGACATAGATAGCATAGATAGGATTATCGTATGATAGATGTATAATTGTGGCACACATGCACCTCGAGTAACACTTTTCTATTTGTCGAATTGAGATGGATTGTAGATGGGCGTTGTGTACGATATAGACTGGGTTCGTAATTAGGTGTTTGGTATTGGCAGATAGTTGTGAGGGTCAATAGGGGGTGGCTGTATAAGCAAATAACGTCCCATAATCCGTGTTTATGTACAGAACAGAGCGTACATCCTACAAAAAGGAAGATTTGTACCGAACCCGTTCTCAGCGAGACACGCTTCCGTGTACAGCCCCTTTTCTTCCACCCTCATGCCCTTGGGACCAGGGACCGCATCCACCCACCCCCACCCCCAACCCTTCACGTATTGTTCCCATTGTGCTCGTGGGAGGAATTATGGACGAGAAATGTAAGATTTGTATGTAGCACCAGTGACCCCCACTCCTCCCAACCCTCATCACACAAATAATGCAGAAACGCGAGGCTCTGTACATGTGGGCTTAATCACAGGTATTGCAATACACTGATACACTCCTGATCTTGCTCTGCCACCATTAGATGAAGAATCGCTGAGCTGTACTGCAGTGAGCTGGTCAATAAATATGTCGCATTGCCAGTCGCAACTCTGGGAAGGTGTATATGTTCGTAAGATACCAATGATTTACGTTTGGTAGGCTTCTTACAATAATTATAGAATTATGTTGTTGTTTTCTTACTGCTGAAGAAACTAACTAAATTTTGCACATTATTGATGGAAATCAGTGAAAATCATTATTATAAATCTTAAATGTGTAATCAATACAAAACGTGAACAATTTTAATTCTTAATTTGTTTATCTAATTTCATTGAAATATTTCAAAGTTTTATTCACCCTGTTAAATTTGTAATATCCTTACAAGACATTTGAAATTGCTCATGGACATTTGTCTCTTCCAACAACAAATCTCTCCACCGATTTCATCCCGGTCGTAAATGCACTTTTGTCAGGATCGACAACAACAACAATATTGTCGCGTGCGAGCACCCCCTCGGGCAGCCTCGCGTATAAAATATTGTGGTATTGATCCGGGCTGCCTAGTCTTGGTATAGGCTGCTAGCAGGGCCACCCTCTTCAGCCAGACCAGGCATATTCTCTGTAAGCAAAACCTAGCGTAGAGAGCTGTTGACTGCCACCTAGCCTAACGCATTACTCGGCTTGGCATGGACATCCTAACCTGTTGAAATACCAAGTCTACTTCAGCATACTTATTAAAGCTCTCGAGCGCCAGGTAAAACGCTGCGGTTGACAGTGACACGCGTCGGGGAGTCACAGTGACACAAGGTGCTTTAGGTTAGCGATAAATGTAAATATACAACCAGTTATTGAGTTATCTTCCCTTGGGCAAATTCACGACAATCAAATCAGATCTTATTCCGATGCAGATTTTCTATATAAACTTGGGATGGTATTCCAGAAGTTCACAAAGATAGTTCCATAGCCCGCAGTGTTGTAGGTATAACGTTGGGCATGGTACTTTATCCTACTTGGCAAAATGTGATATTACAAAAATAAACATTGTGGTGTCCCATGCAACAGGTACTGTCCATACTCAAGAGTAGGAACTTTCGTAAAGTTCTCGTCTGCACGAGTGGATTGTTAGAGAATCAATTGTATAGGTATTGTACAAACTGCTGCCCAAATAAACAAGGTAAAATATCTTAACACTCGGATAATAGGTGGGGAGTCGTATGCACACGCTTACATTATTTCTACAATCAAGGAATGGTACACTATACACCTTCTTGAAGAGTCCACTCAATGGAGTGTTGACATTTGTGGCTAATTATTGTGCCTTGTTTACCTAGCTGCCTTAATGGAAGGCTACAGCATCCTTGTAAGCTGACCCAGGGGGAAAATTTGACCAATCAGAATGTCATCTCTCCCCATATCTCCTCCTCCCTCTCTGTTTCCCCCCAATTGTTTGGTGTGAGATGCAGTCTAGGGGTCGTGACCCCCCAATTGGGGTCATGGTGAACAGGTAACAGTGAAAGTGTTCGAGGAATGATGGCACGGGGCCTTTAAGATGATGTTGATAGATCACTGGTGCAGTTTTTGCATGCCAGCTGGGATTTAATAAACATTATAATATATGCTGACTCTGCATTAAAGTTAAGTTTTTAAATACAAAGTCATGTTTTTAAATACACAATCCGTTTTTTCCCCGCCATTGTTTGCTGACAAATTATTTCCCCATGCACACAACAAAAATGAGTGGATATTTGTTAAAATATGTTGGTGATATCTTGATTATGCAGTCTGAAATTTGATCAGGTATTACCTCCAACCTCACCTACTCCTTCCTTCCTCTCACTTTCTCCCTCCCCTCCCCTCCTCTCTCTCTCTCTCGCTAACCCTCCCCTCCCCCTATCTCTCTCTTTTTTTTTCTCTCTCTCTCTCTCTCTCTCTCTCTCTCTCTCTCTCTCTCTCTC